>CABEEJ010000243.1:155317-194100 GCA_901482245.1 Timema douglasi | reverse complement strand
ACCACCACCACCACCACCACTACCACCACCACTACCATTACCATTACCACCACCACTACCACTGCCACCGCCACTTTTTCGTGCTAGTCCGCTCAAGCAGGCAATAGCTGGAACAGCACCTCTAGACATCAAGCCCCAGGGCAATTTCTAGGTAGTAGTAGTAGTAGTAGTAGTGGTTGTTGTATCTATAGCCTCCGTAGACTGTATAATCAACATTATGTTGCAATCTATGCATGCTCTTACTTTATCTTGTTAAGAGTACCTCAAAAAGTATGAATTAGATTCATCTTTTCCACACCTTTTATTCATAAATAAATACCAAAATGCAATTAATATTGTGCAGTTATTCAAGAGCCTATTTTGTCAATGAAATTATATAAATATATTGTAACCCAACAAAGTGAAAGGAGCTTTTTTAGGTAATAAAATGTGTTTACTATAGTTAAACATTATTTTTGAAGTTTACCATAGAAAAGTATAGAGTTCTACTTGATAAGCTTAGTGAGGGCAGAGGGGGAAAGGGGGTGGGTGGGGGTGGGGGGGAAGGAGGTAGGAAGGTATCATGAGATGTTGTAAATCCATTTCAACATTAATGGAATTACAAACTAACTATTACATGTTTTATTTAGTTACTATTTTTCTCCATAATCTGCTTCAGTGGCCACATGCTCTAAGGTGTCACTCTTGCAATAGACTAGACTGCCAATGATGTGGATTTGAGATTAAAATTATGGATGTTGTTTTTCCCATCACTGCGCCTTACTACCTGTTCAGGTTATACAGATATATAATGATTATGTTGGGGTAGGGATAAGGAAGGAAGAATTTTAGAGGCAACCTACCTGCATTTGTGTGGAAGTAGAGCGGGAAACCATTTAGGAAAAACTATTCTCAGTAGACCCAACCGGGATTCAAACCCCAGCAGCAGGTCAGTCTAATAAGAGAGTGACTGACGACGTAGCTCATGAAGCGGGTATGGTCGGGTTTACTGAGGGCTTTTTTCCTAAACATATTTCAACTCTCCTTCCAAGCAAATGTGTGTACACTTTCTATAAATTCAACCTTCTTCATCTTTAAAACCATTAGCATAACTAGGACATATGTGTACAGCCAAAACGGGTAGTAAACGCGGTGCTAAAAAAAGTGAACTAATTATTAGTTTGTACTGATTCATCTGAATATTGTTTTAGTTAATTACTTTAAGGTGTTTAGTTGTATTCCATGTATTGTTAATTTAAATATTTACAAACCCTTATCTTAGAAACTACAAGTGAATCCGACTGTAAGATGGAACGAACTTACGGCTATGAATACAAGACCTTCTACCAGATTGCTGATTCTCATAGCCACAATGGCGATCACATTGTAATCCAGTTCTACGTACAGTCTGTTAGTGATGCTCACATATTACTGTCATCAACCTCATTCCCTACCGACACTGACCCAGTCTACGAGATAGTGCTCGGAGCTGGTAGAAACACATTTTCTGACATTCGTAGACTACAGAAAACAAAAACAAAGTCCACTGCCATTACTCCAGACGTTCTCTCAAGCACAAACCTTAAAGGGTTTTGGATTCGATACTTTGTGAAAGGACTTATTGAGGTTGGCGAGGCCGGTAATGATGTACCATTCCTTTTCTGGCAGGATACTGAGCCTCTCACTATCAGGTTCTTCAGTTTTTGTACTTGGGGTGGTGTAGCAGGAAAGTGGATCTTTGATTGTCCCACTGCAAACACAGGTGAGGCCTACTTTACATTATCGATCCGGGGTGATTTGGTTGTTGTCAGTATTAATTCTGGCAAACATTTTTTCATTCTAATGCATGTAATCAATGATGATCTAATATTATGACCATATAATGTTAGGTATAAGATATTACATAAAATACACATTTTTAAAAGATTTCAAATACATGCATACTTTAAATTTTGCTACTCGATCACTTGAAATGTGTTTGGGACTTTGTAAGTTAATTATTATTCATATGGTACTAAGGCCCGAACACATTTCTACATGGAGTTTTAGGTGCTTTTTAAAAAAAACTTTAAAATAGCCTTAATGGCAACTCAATAATACCTGAGTTACTTATAGCTAATCAAAACTGTGGATCACATTGAATTTGACATATTTTGAAACCTCAAAAACAAAACTAAACTAAAATTTTGGATATTTCTTTAAGCCTAAATGTACTTATTCATGTGGCATAGGGTGAGCACTGTGTTTACTTGATACAAAATTACTCTTAAATTGCAACACATTTCAAACTATAGTTTTGGTAGTAGCCATTCCTTACTTAAATTAATTTATAAATTATAATTTACTTTTAATCTGTCATTATAAAATTTCAAGATGAAAAGCTCATTGATATACCAAATATATTTCTGCTATGGCCAAAAGCGTCAAGGCATTAGTGTGCCATCTTTTAATAATCCCCCGGTAGTTCATGCTTGAATCCCAGTAAGGAACTCCAAATAAGCATAAAAGTAGAGTAATAATGGTAAAAAATCCACTTTAATCAGGCAGTTCCATATATGAATAAATTAGATGTGAGTATGAAACTTAGAGCCAAGGCAATTTGATGAGTTCTTAAACCACTTTAGGAGCCACACCGTCTGAGGCTGTCGAACGTGAAATGACATTGGTGGAGAAATTGCGAAGAGATTTGCTGACTTACTATGACCCGTACGCCCGTCCGGTCCTGCAAGAGGACCAGCGGACTGTTGTATCCATGCATCTAACATGCCACTATGTCAAATTGGATGAGAAAAAATCAACACTAACAGTTCATGGAACATTGTTAATGGTGATGATTACTTTTTGCACAGTTAAATATTTAATTAAATTAAAAATAATTTTTAATCATGTTTAGGCCTATGTTCATCAATGCATTTAAAAAATGATAATTTAGTACTTTATTGTTCACTTCGTCGAAAAATACTAACTTTTACACCTGCCTTTACTGATGATCAGTATAAGTTTACATTTGATTTAAATATATTTCTTCTAGCAATGGGTTGACGAGAAATTAAAGTGGGATCCTATTCACTACGGCAACATATCACAGTTAAACTTGGCTCACCACGAAGTGTGGACACCAGAGGTAGTACTCTACAAGTAAGATGTAGGAAAATAATTATCAAAAGTTACTTTGACTCTACTAGACATTGGGACACATTAGTTACCCAGGGCTGCCCTTATCAAACGTGGAGTTCTGGACAAACTTTGCTAGAAATCATGTTTTTATACATGAGGAGGTGATTTCCAAAACTTCATTCTTCCACTCAAGCATAATTTTGGTAAAACAGGAAAAATCGTTAATTTTATTACAAAAGCATAATTCAAAAATCGGATTGTATTGGAATAAAGTTAATAGTATGTGTATGGGATTTGTATGCGCAAAAATAATCCTAGTGATACACATTTTATGTAAAAATGACTTAAAATTTGGATTGTTTAAGTTTTGGAGCATTGTTTTGGAATTTTGAAGTTTTGGAATGAGAACTTATGGATTTATACAGTTTTTAAACATCCGCCAGATTAATATAGTTAAGTGAAATGACCAAAACTGTTACACACAATCACAAATTGAGTAAAAAATTACTTATAATAATGGACTATAACTAATACACACGTTAACAATGTTCCTAAAATCCATCTAGATTAAAAGTTTGTCATATTTTCTCGATTATAAAAAAACAAATTTTGCTACTAAAATAATGTCAAGTGTCTAACGGCACTACACCAAAAAAATCAAGCACCAATATTCTAAGATCTTCAGTTTCTTCCCAGGCCATGCTCTCTTCAACATCATTAATATCTGGAATTTCTTGTTCCTTCAGTGTTTTAGAGGAGTAGACAAGATTCTACATTGACTTCCAATCTTGGCCAAAATGTTTTTCCAGCAGTACTTTTACATCTTTCAATTTTTCAGATTTTACAGTAACTTTGTTGGGTGGTAGGTCAGGGTTTATCTGACTTAAGCGTTTGCCCTTCTTTAAGAGAGGTTTAAGTTCTGACAAATCTGTCCTATAATTTGCCTCCCCTTTCATAAGGATTTGTTGAGATTTAGGACACTTCTTCAGAACAAATCGTTTGGAGGAAGTAAATTTGAAAATGTAGGTGTGCTGGTTGTTTTAATATTGGTGTTAATGCCACCTTCCAGTGACATCATCTCCAACACTCCTAACTGTGCCAAACTTTTGGAATATTTCTTCATACTCCTCAGGTTGAACAATTGTATCTTTTTTCTTCATTTTCTCTATCTGACCAAACACTCTGTCAGGAGGTAGGAATGAATGGCCAACGACAGGGACAGTAATCTGAACTGATTGCACATTTCCAGACAAATCAGAGCTCAACCACTTGGCTAACATACCAATGATGGTTATGTTCTTATTCTGTCCGGGACACCCATCACAGAATAACTCAACTTTGTTGATGTCCTGCAAATCAGAATTACTCAGAAAGTGGAACAGAATTGACGCCATTTCATTTGAGCCTTTTGCTCTTTCATTTTCTAACCATGAATAGATGAAAACGGTATCTGGGTTTTGTGGTGCAGTTGAAGGACCGACACAAACAGTAAAGTTATATTGGTACAACTGGCGGCTGTGATATGCTGACTGGTCAGGCACTTTGGGGAGAACAAGGTTCTTCTCACAGTCAAATGAGAGTTTTACAACCTTTGAACCACTATCTGACTTTAACATATCATAAAATGCACTGCTTCTCATTTTATGGACTGTGAGTTTAGCCATTGCTTCATTCTTTTGCACGCCAGTTGCAGTCGGAATAATAGCTCTTAATCTGATGCATTCAGAACATGCATCAGTACTAGCTGATGTTTGAAAGCTATAGTTGAACTCATAGTTGAAAATGTCTCTGAAGAAATTGTACTTAACTCTATTCTCATAATTTTCATTCTTATTGTAGGCTAACCACAATTCCCGAATACTACAATCACTAGGCAAATATTTTTTCATAGTTTTCTCTCTCGTGTAATGTGACTCTACAGCCTGAAGTGCTAAGAGATAATTCCGAACACTTTGTCTCATACCAATGTATTTTTTGCTTTGGGTATCCCCTCTCCTCTTTTATTTTGGAGATTGACCTTCAATAAATACTTTTTCTCAATGTTTCACACTCGGAAAGCAGATATACCTAATATAGAGAGGAATGTCGGTGAACAAACTTTTACCATTGCTCTAGGTTTGGTTGAAATAAAATACTTGTTCATTACCTTAGGCTTTTTCTTGCCATTTTTGATTATGTTGCGTTTGGGCTTTTCTTGAATGGTATGCTTCAAAATGAAATTGTCTTGAGAAACTTTATCAGAAGTACTGTAAAAACGTTGGTGAAAGCGTCGAACGTTCTGCATTGTCAACAAACTACAGCCATATGTAATTTTACCTGAAGTGTGACGGCAATGAGGCAATTTCGGTAACTTTTTCGATTTGTGTCTGTGAAAAATAAAGAACACAAATTTAATTAGGAGCAAGACACTGATAAGGAGTGATAAACCGAGGATATTATGCTTTGATCAATTCTCTTATCAACTTAACACAACGCTAGAAGTATATGAAAATTGAATTAGATATATTAAAGCCAACAGAGAAACTTAAATTCTGATTCATGAATAGTTGGTGTAATAAAGTTTCAAATACTTACCGCTTCTGTTTAAGCTTCTCCTTCTTCCAGTTTGATCTGTCTCGTCATTTCTTTCATGATTTTTCAGGTAGAAGTTGTACAGACTCTGTTACCATGTCCATAGTGTTTCATTAGAAAATAACATTCACATTCTGAGGTTTTGATATTACTGTAAACTCTACAACAGCTGATCATCTTAAATACTTTAAACAAAATACCACATGATTAACAAAAAAATATCCTACTTTAGTTACATCAAATCCCTCATAGAAGAAAAGTATGGAAAAATGTAGTTATGGAATGGTTCGCCATAGTAGGACAAGATGTCTCCTGTGGATATGTGAAGTTTTGGCACGAGCATGTAATGTGTGGAAGTATGAAGTTATGGAAAGACAACTGATTTCCAAATATTTATTTTATTAAGAATAAGACTGTTTTGGTGCATTCTGGTATCATATTGCACTGCAGGGCTGCCAGATCTATGACAAAACATATACAGCTTGAAAAATGATAAAAATGGAAGAATGAAGTTTTGGAAATCACCTCCTCAGATGTAAGGGTTGATTTCTGCTCAACCCTTCATTCAATTTTCTTCCCCAACCAACTTGATCCATATATAGGTTCAAAGAACAAGTATGCAAGTTTGAATTCAATTAATTAATGTATTAACAAGTTATTGTGAGACATATTCACCACAGACAAACAAATACAAATCAGCAGAGTTAAAATGGAGAGCTCACTTCACTCGTTCAATAAATCAAACTACATGATTATGTTTTTATTTGTTTTTACACACTAACGATATTTGCTGGATCACCTATACAGGGGGCCTACTATATGAATATGCAATTAAAAATTTTCCACCACAAGCTGTTTTTTCCCCCTCTGTCACCTAAGCAAGCGCGGGGCCCTGTGCGGCCGCACTGTTCGCAAACTCCTAAGGGTGGTCCTGAGGTTACCAGATATAACCATGTCCACTCCTTTTTCACTAAAAAAAATATTCTACACATAATAAAAGAGTAAAAATTTTCAAGTTAAGAAACGTTATTAATTTCAGTGCCGCAGGTCACGGTGCGGACATACTGAACGAGGCAGGACTGGTGGTCAGCATGGATGGCAAAATGTGTTGGGCCCCACAGGCTAGTCTCACAGCGTGGTGCCAGCTAGACTTGAGCGCCTGGCCACACGATCAACACTCCTGCCAGCTTGTCCTTGGTTTCTGGTCGCAGCAGCATCTACTGGACCTCACTGCCACACAGAACACAACTATGGTACTTTAAACATGTTCAACATTACTGGGAAGGAATTGTACATGTAATTATATTTTTATCAGTAGATTTATTTTTGCACTAGCATAATTTACCCCAACATAAAAGGGCTTGGTTCGAACCCCTGTGCAGATTGCATTGAGGTTTTTATTTTTCAATAAATAGTTTTCCAGCCTATCCCAAACAAAATGCTGGTATATTTGGATTTCCAATTTCATACTCCTCATCTTGTTCACTTCGATTAAATAAAGATTAAAATATTAAAATATGGTTACTTTGTAATACAATCCATCAACCCAATGCAACTTAAATAGCATAAAGGAAAGTGATATGAATTGTTTATAGAGTAACTATTTTAGCTATGTTTCAAATAGAAATGGAACATTTAAAGATGTATGGAATGAAATGCTCACATCATTATTATAAACTTTATTGTTTAAGATATTGACTTCACTTTTTAATAGAACCATGCTCTAACTCATTTACTAGGTTTGTAGAAAGGTCCAAGACATAGCTCATAGCATCTTGTCAAACCCCTAACCGAAAGTTTATGGATGCCATCAGAGATAGTTCTTGTTCTTATACCTATTTCAGGAAATGAATCTAAAACTGATTTAATTTTACCTTTAAACAAGTAAAGCTGTTATTATATTTATGTTGGTGAGACTTTGAATAAATGTTCATTGAAATTCACATTAATTTTTTTGCCTTTGGTTTAGATAAGTGGTTCTCAATCTTTTATATTCATGTCACACTATTCTTTCATGTGAGTACTTGTGGCACACTGAACATGAAAGTTGGTAACACTACGGGAGACTCCGACATGTGCATGCTTAGAGAGACTTCTCTCCGGTGAACAGGAAATATGTGTTGTCCTCTATTTGACCAAGAATAATGGAACTTTTGTGTAAGATTAAGACAAACCCAAGTTACTCATTAATTACATCTTTACTCACTTTTCTAAAGAATAGTTATATTAAAACTCCTGAACATTTTTTCCCCTTATTTATTTTTAAAAATTATAATTAAATTAAACTACTTTTTAATTTGTTTTAGCCAACAATAACCAAATGTTGAGAACTTTTCAGCACACCTATTGAATTTCACAGCACACTAGCGTGTTACAACACACCATTTGAGAACCAGTGGATTAGATGGTTTAAGTTGCAAATAATCAAACACACAAGTGGTGTAAGCATAAACCAAGCAATTTTTTTTTAGCTGTCTGAGCAAAAGACTCGCTCCGAGTGGGAAGTGTTGAGGCTTGAAGAAAAGACTGCGTGGACAGGAACCCCATGGATTGCGGGAAACTCCCAATCCAATGAGGAGTCCATTGATGTGCCAACATCTAACCTTGTCATACAACTCACCCTGCGTAGACTGGCGCAATCTTACATCTCTATCATGATCGTGCCATTTATTGGTGTGTTGAAATAATAACTTCAGCTGGATTTATAGAGAGGCTTTCTAAATAAACATAAAAAATGCATGCTTAGTATTTTATAACTACCCTATTCAATATAAGTTTTAATGATGTAACCTAAAGGGGTGGGATTAAGGAAAGTTCAATTTTTCATAGGAAGAGCCTTATCTAACAACGAAAATAGTTACTATATCTATGTCAAGTCATGTGATATAGAGCTGTAACTGTTTAGAGATATTATCAATACCTATACACTTAGAAAAATAATATAGTAAAGTGTTATTAATGAAGGCTTCAAAATACATGTTTGTATTTTCTATGAAAATCAGACTGTAGTACAGATGAAGTGCATTCGTGTTAGAGCAAAGAAAGGCCCAGAAAATTCCAATAATAAATCTAATATTAAAAATTGTCCTTAGTGCACTCAACTAGAATTCAAACCCCAACATAATGGTCTCAAGCAACAAATTTGAATGTGAGTCTAACTAACATCTTAAGATTTTGTAGCCACTGGTATGGGTAGACAGTCATTATGTCCTAGTACACCCATGCCTGTTTAACGTTTCTGAACAAATAATATCAATAACAGAAAACTATATGGTAGGATTTGGCTAAATCAAAAAATTAGAAAATTAGAAACCACCATGATTCCCCATGAAATTCCTATTTAAATCCTATTAAAAAAACCTTTTAATTTGAATTTTAAAAGGAAATATTTGGATAATTCGAAGCCTATACATTGTTTATTTTCGAGTTAGTACTCATTTCAAACCAAATTAATGATCTTTATTATTATTATTACTATTATTATTTAGTTTGTACACTTAAGTACTAAGCTAATGTTTGAGGAATTGGGAAGTTTAAATTTAAAGGAAGTGAACCTGCATTTGCATGTAGGGAGAGTGGGAAACCATTTAGGAAAAACCACCCCTAGTTCACCCGAGCGAGATTTGAACCTCAATCTCCCTGTCCTCGGCAGTTTATCTCAACATGAAATAAGAGTGTTTGCCAACTACGCCACCGAGGTGGGTAGGAATCTTTATTAAATCCCCCCATGCATCAAGAATGTCAAACAAAGTTTTCCAGAATAGGGTATGTGTTGGCTTTGATTTCATCGCTTATGTGTAAGAATATAATCAAGTGACACCCAGTGTAGTAGGAGTAACATTTCATGTTGTGTGTCTTCAATAATTTGTCTTCAATTACTTTTGTATGTTAATTTTCCCAAGTTTATATATTTAGTGTTTAAGTTTCTTGGTTTTTCTGTAAGTATAGGCCTATATGGTGTATGTGTATTTTTTATATCATACATAAAATGTATGAACTATTTTGAGTTCATTAGTTTATTTTGTACCAGCTGCATAGATACTCATAAAAATGGTTAATTCGAATTTTGGATAGTTCAAATTTTTTTAGATATCTTTTGGACTTGTAATTAAAAAAGTTCTTTTGTATTAACAATTCCAAAATCTAATTTTAGAAAAAAAAGTTTTAAAATTTAAGCAATACAGTGGAGGGGAAAACAAATTGCATGAAATAACACAATAATCAACCTCAATTATCAATTATTTTTGTCAAAAAATTACAACTAAGCCTAATATGAGAGGTGACAGACAACCCTATGGTGAAATGGAATGTAAAAATGAATTGAAAAGAAATAGAGAGAGAAAAGCCAAAGAGAAAGATGGGAACAACTATTCATATTGGGTGTTTTGACTAAGAGTATAACTTAAACTGTGTCAGCACTTATTAATTGATGTGGCGCCATATTTGTTTCCAACACTATTATTCTGCAGAAAAATGTTTCATAGAGCGTAAGCATCTCTTAGAGTTACCATTTTCAACTTGGATGGATTATAACAAAGATTTGAGTTTTCAGGGTGGAGGGTTATTTGAGTGTAGTATCAAGTCCATAAGCATTTTTCAAGAGATGAAAAAACGCTTTGATATTATAGAAAATATGTTGTCTCCAAGTGATTTAATCAGATATCTGTTGAAAGCAACCAAGTTTACCTTTATTGTAATGGCTAGTTTTGTCGATATGATTGGAATATAGTGTAAGAATATTTTCTATTTTTTTTCCAGTAACCATTACCATGACTTTCCTATCGTTTTGGCTGTCTCCTATTGACTTCACCAAAGTTTTCTTGATCTGTTTGGACCTGGTAATATTGGCCATGTTTCTGGTCACTTTTGCGAATACGCTACCAGCACCGGCAAAACACGCACCACATTTATGTGAGAAACACATTTTATTCACACTGAGAATGATTATTTGTAAAAACTGTTAAAGTTAGCAGGGTACATTTTTAAGGATTTGAATCATTATTTGCTTGTATAAAAAAAATGGGAAACTTCATCATGCAAAAGTATGTTTTGAGAACTATAGTTTAGGATAAAACCTTGAGTGAGAGTCATATGTGCTAATCGCTCGCCTAGCTTTGTTAAGATAAAATTTTTGCAGTTCTCAAAATTATCTTGAGGTCAAATAGTTCTTATTGTCTTGTGGTTTTTACAGTGCAAGTTTACAGCTGGAGTATGGTAGCTTCAACTATTTCTTTGCTATCCTCGATCTTTGTGATTGGTTTGACACGCTACACACATCTTCAGCCCTTACCTCATGTGTTGAACAAATATCTGGCAGCCCGACCCACTCGTCTACTCCTCTGTCTGCCACAAACTAGCTTGGTGAGTATGCTACCAAGTATATTCTCCTTCTCGTTTGACTTGAAGTATTAAGTCAAAATAAAATTCAACAAAAATAGTCAAATTTATATATTTTATATAAGCAGGCTCTTGGTCAGCTATCCTGACTACTAATCTATAGGTCCTGGGTTTGATACCAGATGATACCTAAGGAATTTCTCTCGATGGGGAATTTTTCCTATGGTCACCATGGTATGGTTAATCAGGCTGAAGTTGGGTTTATGACTTCTACTGGCATCACATAATTGTTGTCATCATCACATCATCTCAACAGGGCAATGTAATCACACCCACATGGTACCCAAAGTTTAAAAGTCGGTTACACATCTGTAATTGTTAGTAGAAGGCCAGAAATGTCTAGCCGACAAACCCTGGTGGCATTGGGGAGGGGTGGGGTAGTTATATATTTTATATAAAATATATCAATAATATATTTTATATAAAATATATCAGTCATCAGTTTAAAAGCTCGTGAAAGACAATTTCAGTGGACAATGGTAATGTCTCAGGCCACTTATTATTAATTTGTTCTATGTCCATGATTCACATTAGATGCTAATCTTCATTTCACTGATATTTGACAGCTTATTTTAACTTGATGCTCCCCAACAATTTATAAATGTTATCTTTTTGCAGGGGATGTAAACTATTTGCACCTACACATTTAAACACAAAAATTTTAATCGAGAAAATGTAAAATATCATGTTATGGTTTTCTCCCACTGATTTTATCTGATTTCTGAATATCAAATTTGAATCTTGGAAAAGATTATGTTTGAACATAAGAAAAAATAAGAATATAACAGAATAGTAGAAAATATGAAGAGTAGGTAACTAAATGCTATCATTTTTTGCTTAAATGCATTCATTACATATACAAATACATTTAGTTCAGTGGTTTGGTGTGTGGTTGTTAGGTTTTTATTATAATTATTTTGGGGTTGAGCCAACATTAAGAAGTATTAAAGCTCTATTTCAAATTATAATGCCAAACTTGGAAAAAAATAATTTTTATTTTGTTTGAATCTCAAATTTGATATTTTCTCAAATCCCCATGATGATTAGAGATTTCGAGAATCCCGTCCCAACAAATAGTTATGTACTTGAACATAGGGTGAGAGTGTTACTAAGAAGATAACAAATGTTTATTTCTACCTGTGTTCGCAGGACAGTGAAAACTACAATCAGTTAGATGAGAACCATGTCCCTACCTCTACAAGCTCATATGATATTCAACAACAATGGGTCAATCTTGCCACAGTGATCGATCGTGTCTCATGTATTGTTTACTGTCTCTTTCTGGGGTCCATTCTAGCGGCATATTGATATGTTAGGCTATCAGTTTATAAAAAAATATTACCACATTGAAATAGTCAATAAATAAGCAGACCCAGGCTATATTTAATAATTTGTAGGCCAAGTTGACCTATTTCCTTTTACCAAATGTGTGTGACTAGGTAGCAAGCGATGCCGTTAAAACCAAGAGATGTAAATGAGGTTTAACCCCCAAAATGGTTTGCCACTCTCCCTCCTCGCAAATGTAGGTACATTTCTTCTAAATGTAACCTTCTTAATCCTTAAAACCATTAGCGTAATTATTACATAAACATATAACCTGAATGGGTAGTAGGACCTGGTGCTAAAAAATAAAAGTTTTGAATTGAAGGCTTTTGTGGCCAGTGTTTGAATTGAAACTCATGTTTTTGGGCCTGAACTTTGTTGAGGGAATAATGATTTACAATGTTTCATTTGTAGTTATTGTCCACACCATTTGTTTCATTACACATCCCAGATTATCTATGTTGTAACTGCAGCCGAAACCTTGGAAATCATTATTCACTCAGCAGGGCTCAAGTCAGAAAACATTAGTTTCAAAGGGGGCCACCTCAGTAAGTAAGAAATTGCTGCGCAAACGTAGAGTTCTAGCCAAAATAAAGTAGAAAGATTCCAACTATTAACAACACTGTAGTTTGAGTTTTATTGATAGAAAAAAAAATTTATTAAAATATTACATTGACTCATTTGCAATGACTTTTTAATAATATTGGCGGAGTTATGAGACTAGGATTGATAAAAAAAGAGCTGTAAATTTAGAGTTTCTCTAAGAAATACAGTATTATAAAATTTTAATATATTAGAGAACTAGCAGCAAGCTTTCTTATTTACCTTGATATTAGAAGCTTAATTGTTTTCTTTCCATTTTCTCTTATTGATATGACAAAGGCTGGTTGCAGATGATGTGCTAAAAGGAGTATAAGCTTATACAGAATAGAGAAGTAGTTCCAGAAAACAACACAAACCAATGTATTTTATGCCGTGTGTGGGCCGACATATTGATTGATACTTTCTTGCTGACCGAGATAACTGCCTTAATATATCGTGAAGGATTATGGCTAGTTAGTTAGAAATGTGTCAACATACATAGTTTATAACTAACCATTCAGTGATTGTGTATTAGCAGTTATAACATTATAGTTAATTGTGTAGCCATGTGTTATAAGGACACAATACTAAAATAGTAGTGCAATCTCATTTTGGCAAGAATGTGGGCTTAGTACTCTTCACTCTGCACTATTCTTAAACTATTAGGTTACAAAATTGTGATGCAATGAATATGTTTAGTATTGGTTGTGGATTCGACACCTTAGCTCAGTTGGTAGTGTTTACCCGCCTCAGTGGCATAGTTAGCTAACACGCTAGTTTGTGTTGAGCTAGACTGTATAGGATGGTGATATTGAAGTTCAAATCTCGCTCGGGTGAACTGGGGTTTTTTTTCCTCTGCCTTCACACAAATGTGGGTTCACTTCCTCTGTTTTCAACCTTTCCAATTCCTACCCCATTAGTGTAATTAGCACTTAAGCGTATAACCCGAATGGATAGTAAGACGCGATGCTAAGTATGGTAGTGGGTTTGCATACTGATCTAAGGGTCCTAGGTTTGATTTCTGACATGGTCGAAAGAGGTATCATTGGTGAAATGTGGGTTTACCCTTTCACATTCATAAATTAATGGGCAGGGACTGGATGTTATGCCTGTCTTAGTCTTAAGTTAGAATATAGGGTATATTAAGCTATGAGCCTATGACAGGCCTAGTAAGCCGGTAGTGGAAAATATATAGCTTGAATAAAAAACTGACCCAGGTCACAGGCTGGAAATGGTAATGGATGTATGTGTTACTGTTAATGTGCTGAATTAATTATTTTGTAAAATAAACAGTGAATGTATAGAATCACCAAAAGCAATGGTTTATTTAACAAATCATAGGATTTAATTAAATTTACCAGTGATTTTATAAATATTCCAAAGCAGTTTGGTGAAGTATGAAACATGAACTGTATTAGCTACGTTTACCAGTGATTTTATAAAATATCTAGTGTATGTGGATAAAAATATAAAACCTAACTAACCTAGTCCAACCTAACCTAAGCTAAAATAAACTAGTCTAAGCTTGTCTAAACTAACCTAGCCTAACCAAACCTAATCTTGACTTGACTTAATAACATTCATTGGTTGTTGATGGTAATTTTATTAACTCACCGGTGATTTTGTAAATTGTTCAGAGAGTATGTGAAATAGTAAATTCTTTTTTACATTCCCCAATTGAACCAGTGGCTTTACAAACTCACCACATTCAGCACATTCACAGTAGCATATACATGGTATTGGTTGTGGGAGAGTTATTTTATATTGAATGTAATTCACACTCCAATAGGAAACTAGTTTAAACTTGCCAATAAAATATTAAACAATGATTGTTTTAGGTAAAATTCTTTTTACTTTTTGAGGTACATACATGTTTAATTTATAGAATAATAATTGTAAAAGCCATTCATGTTCAATTATTTTATGGTCCCTATCCCTCTTTTCTATACGTCATTTTTATGTATAATAAAAATGATTGAGAGGTAGAAAAAAAGGTTCACAAATTGGATTCTTATTATCTGTGTCTGTTTAATGGAATTACAAGATTTTTTTTCTTTCAAAACAATGATAATCTGATATGTTTTATTAAGTAGTAATAAAATTATTACTTGCAGGTATGAATATAATATGATTAGAATATTAACATAAAATAAAAAAACATAATCACTGCTTTTGTTTAACTTAATTCTATTATAATTACAATAAAATCATTCAAAATAAAA
This sequence comes from Timema douglasi, assembly GCA_901482245.1. Taxonomy (NCBI): domain Eukaryota; kingdom Metazoa; phylum Arthropoda; class Insecta; order Phasmatodea; family Timematidae; genus Timema; species Timema douglasi. Next base: position 178,909 of record CABEEJ010000243.1, on the reverse strand, counting down.
AATCTTAAACTATCAAATTCTAATATTATTTCCAAACAACTGTGTATCAAATGGGGGGAAAGGGGTTGAAAGTATTGATATTTATGTACACTTTGTTTATACAGAAAGATAAGAATCTTATCTTTCACTATGAAGAAGAGTAGCTTAACCCAATACACCACAATCCCTTGCACGTATGTAGCACAGCTACCTGTGTTGGCCCGGCAATCATTTTTCTACTAATTAACTCTCATCCGACAAATATTTTTGCTACTTATTTATTTCCTCATAATACTGTAAATTATGGCCATGGTATATCAATTAACTAGTAGCTTCATCTATTCAATATGAAGCATTCAGACTGACTAAAATACAGTGGTTCATTGATATATAGCATTACAATAACTTATTGCAATGAAATATCAATTCACACCCACACCAGGGAAAGGGTTATATATAAAAAAAGGACTATAGTGCAATTTGTCAAGGTAAGACTACCTTTCAGGGTAAAAAAAGTGTAGGTACATCTTCTGTATATGAATAAGTTCAACTAAAATAAGAATAATAATGTATTTTTATTTAAAGTTAAATACTCCATTGATTAACTAATAAAATAAATTTTGAATTTTTTTTTCATAAATAGGAGAATTTAAAGGTAGTCGCGAGCCTGTGCTTACAATCCAAATAAGTAGGTAAAGCTCCAAACAAACAAAAAACCATAATGAGAATTAAAACAAAAATGCAAAGGTATCACCTTAAAAAGAGATTACTATAATAGATCATACTCATCAACAAAGAAAGCATGTGCTTATAAAACATTTCAAGTTTTGAACATGTATGGCCATTGCTATTTGAAAATTATTGTTTGATCAAATGTTTTAAAATGGTCATCATGACTAAAATTGTTAATTTAGTTACAACATCTAGGAGTATGCAAAAAAAAAACAAACAACACTTATTCAATTTGAAGCAAAGTTGAATTGTGTGATATTAATAATTTCCAAAGATGAATCAAAGTGTAACTATTTAAAATAAAGCTTATATTTGAAAATATGTATTATATTTTTAATAAATATAACTTATCATTTACATAAGGTTATATTGAAAACAAATATTTCATCCTATGTTGATAAATCAAGTTATTATCACAACATGCAATTTAATTATATTATTTTTGTTATTTGAACATCAACACAACATTAACAAAACAATATAAAATGAACATAAATGTTCATTTTACCTTTTTAATAATTTTATTGGCAAACTTATTAACTGTCAAAGCCGAAAATTTATTTTTAAAACAAAGTCAAAGTTGATGAGTATTTTAAAGTTTTGCACACCCCTATGAACAACCAAACAAAAAATAAACATAACAATTTATAAACATGTTGAAAAGACACATTACGTTGATTTTTAACTTGCAAATAAACATAAAATTCACAATTAGTGTCAAGGTATTCAACATAGAATTCTCAATAAATAAAAAGTATTAGTTTGGAATGTCATTAATACCTTCAAGCAATGTTTCCCAACAGGGGATAAGCTTAGTCCCAGTGGTGTACAAAGAATTTAAGGTGTTATATGATGTACCATTGAATTTTTTAAGTAATAAAATACCAAGTCTGAAAAACAAATTAATGCAGATTTTGATATGATGTCATAGACTTTAATAAGCCTTTCTTTCTCTCTGGCATGGCTTTGTTTAGCTTACCCATCGAAGACTTATTGACATTTGGAAGGACCATTTATACTTTGCAAGATAGTATGTATGTATTTACTTTTGTTTTTATGACTAACTGGAAAGGGTGCATTGGTTAAGCCATGACCTCAAAAGGGGTATGCGACTGGGAAACAATGTCTTAGAGAAATGTTTCCCTCGATTTTTTGTCCATTTTAAGTTAAGCCTGTTCAGTTAGAAATGGGACATACTCTTATGTACTTTAAGGCAAAAATTTCCCTCCCCATGTTTAAACCACAATTATATAAAATTGTTTGGTTAGGAACATTACTTTGGACATATGCTCACACTTTACTTAACAAGCATGGCTAGGAATGTCAATTTTTTTTATTCACACATTTTCTAACATTTGCGATAAAGAGTAAATTAAATTTAACAACATTTATTTGAAATATTTTTTCAAAGTTTTTATTATTTAAGTTTCAGCTTTTGATGTTAATACATTTACCAAAATCTATTATTTATGTTCTCTTCTTATATTTTGTGTATAAATTCTACCCATTAAGAAATATTTTATTCCTTCATGAGTTTTTTCACACCCTTAATTCTGGAGCCCACTAGCCAACCTTTATGATCATCTGTGATATGTGATTTTTTGGTTTAACAATGAGGGTAAAATAAATGAGGTAAAATAGAAGTAACAACATTACAGACATTTAAATAATGTTGGTGGTCACTCATTAAAGGTCCTAAGTTTTATGGAATATATGAAATTAAGTTTCATTAGAATTTTTATAAACTTATATGGATAACAATATGAGTTTTGTAACAAAATACAGTAAAGTAAGATTATACATAATTTACATTCATACAGCCCATGAATGTTACATTCAATAAATATTCATTCATCTTAAATATCCAGAAATATATCAATAATTTATATGTAAGATATTGTATTAATATGCCAAATGTATGTAAATAATATCCAAATAAATTACACGGAACAGCTAAAATAGCGACCATTTCATTTAGTTGGCAGCCTTAAAACAATGTAATGTTATTTGTTTAAAAAAATATATTAATTCTACGAATTCTAAAATACTTTATATTTTTAATCTTTATGTTTTTAGACATTTGAAGTAGGCCTACTATTTGATTATCTTCAGAATGGTTTTGAAAATGTGAAATATATCTTGGGTGCCAAAGTCTAAGTGAATGAGAGTTAATTTTTAGAAACTTTACATATTCCTTTGGGCTATATAACAGGGTATATACCATCCACGAAAGTCATGAAAAAAAAGCCATTAAGTTAGGTAGTTATGTAAGGTAGTATATCATGAACGTCATAAATTTAGACTTTAGGTAGATTTAATTTACAAAGTGAACTTAGGCCATTTTGGTGAATAAAGACTGATTAGTGATACTATAAGTTAAATATAACTACATTCTGTAATGTACACGATGATCACTCTCATGTTTTGATATTTTGTTAAAATTTGAGCATGGGCAGTGGTAATAAGTAGGACATTGTAATGGGCTGCCACACACACTTTAATAGACAATATTCTAAAATAAGGATATTTAAATGGAATATCACAGAGGTCTCTTTTTCTCCCAAAAGGAATCCATCGTAAGTTTACTGTTGAAGAAAAACCAAGAGTGGGACCATTTCCATTACTTTGCTTTACTGGAAGTCTAGCTTCTCCATGCTGATTGGCCTGCAATTCTCACTCAATTTTCCCTACTTGGTTGTATAATTCAGAAAAGTTAAAAATAGACGCTAAGCTTCCAGGTGTTAATCAATAATAATAATAATATATAGAAAGGTATAAATAAAACAATGGCTTTACAAGAATGAAAATGACTGATTTAGAAAGTCAATAGCATAAAATTAAAGTTGTTGAATTGAAATGTGGTGAGTAATAAGGTTATTAGGAAACAAAGTACTCTGTAGTGGTAGAAAGCTAAGGGACAGCAATCTTTTACTACTTTACATAATAACAGTAATACAGGCAATGATGCATCTCAAACTAATAAAAAGCTTGAGTATGCAAGAGGGAGTACATGGGGTAGAGCTACACACACATTTGTTTTTGCTCTTCGTTATTCTGTTAGCTTTAATTTAACACTCTCAGTTGCTTAGATTCTGTTCCTATACAGCTATAACACATAGTTTCATAGGATGTTCGGGCAAACACTTAACTTTTCAGTTACATTTTAGGCCATAAAACCTTTACTACTACCCCCAATAAAAGATTATTCTCTATGACTTTAAGAGATAAGTGAAATATTGATTCAAACTTTTCAACCATCTTAAAACCTCTGTACTCCTTCATCAGCTTCCCATACTCTCTTGGCTGTCTCAAATTCCTTCCTAGGTCAATGAAATTCATCCTCTGCACTTCCAAAACATCTAAAAACTCCTCTTTTCAGAACCCGATAATTCAGAATCATTGCTATTTGCACATTTAGTTCCTGATGAATAAGAAACTTCATTAAAGCCTGTGCAAATCCAGCCTTGAACTCTTTCAGTAGCCTCCATTGATGATTTCTGCATTTTCCTCAGAGCCAACTCCTAGCTGAATTATGGATGGATATATAAGATCTATTGGTGTTCCCTTCAGTCATATTTTACCATAACTCTGCAAACCAAGATCTAAGATGGCTAGTAGAGATTTGAGATTAACGGCCAGAAGGCTCGTTGTGCTGACCACATGACACCATATATCCGCAGATGTTGGTCCTATCATTGCTAATGGCAGAGGCTGCTTGGTTGGTATAAATAACTCACTTGCAAGCTCACACCATAGTTTTTTTACTAAAGCAAGAGAGAAAGAAAATACATCTGAATAACAAAGATGACACCTAATATCAGTCCTCCGGTGAAGGACAAGACAGACTGAGCCATGAAATAAGATAACAACGAATAGCTTTGCCAGAAGCCAATAGTATGTTCACCAAGACCAATTTAATAAATGAGCCCTCCATCTCCTGTTAACTTAATCAATGTTGACTCATTTATTAGTAAAATGCTGGTTTTATGAAATTTATCTAGATAACTTAATACAGATATTCTTTCTCAATTTCTCAAAGACTTTAGTAAAGTGAACAAAGGGAAATAATCATCTTAAATCGAAGTACAAATAATGTACAGGAATAAATAGACAACGTTGAAGACACTGAGGGGTCTTGGGGTATGGAATGTCTCCCAGTTAAAAGGGTGTGGGGGGAAATTGTAAGATTTGAGGTGATAATTGGGCCTTGAATTGAGGTTCTAGGCAAACATAAATGATGGATTTTTCAAGTTACAAATGTTATCTGTTTTGACATTTGCCATCACTGTGTTTAGAAAAACTAAAGTTTCTGCTTATAAAAATTCTAGGCTTTATCAAGTGATCAACTTAAAACATTACCTAAACTTCTAAAGGTTACTAATAATTAGTAGGCTAATAGTAGTAGTAGTAGTAGTAGTAGTAGTTTTAAAATTAGTAGTCAATGTTAATGGCACTACTAGCCAACTTGATTAACTAAACTTTCTTTACAATATACAACAGAAGGTATCTCCGCTCAATGTTTGTGAGTTATGAAGTTAGGAAATTTAATTGTTATCATTTTGTGCTGTATGACTTTCTTCTATGAATACTTAAATGGTAAATCCAGACATTAGAATAATACAATATATTGTTTAATATAACTCATCTAAATATAAAATTTATGTGTGCTAATAACAATTTATTTTTAAAATTAATTTATTGTCAATTCTACTAAATTTAGACATAAATTAATACTGAAATGGTATCTAAAATGCTCACATAACTATAAAATAACATTATAATACTTATTTGTTTAACATAATTATTTCAGTAGTTATTAAAGGTCTTACATTTTAAAACCTAATTGAGATTTTATAAGTCACCTAAAAAAAACATAATGTTAAAATGTAGAGAACACACGACCAGTAAAAATAGTGTGTACACATGATGAAAAATCTACAAATATTATGGCAAGGCAAAATTAAATGTATGAATCAAAGCATAATATAAGGAACTTGTGAACTTAGGAAAAATCAGAAGCCCAATTTTCTTCAACATGCCACATGCTAACATGGGTAAATTATACTAATAATACTGTTACTTCTTGTAAAAATATATATATATAATACTACAGTACTCTTTATTCTTACAAAAATAAATAAACAGAATACTTTATACAATGCATTAGTTTGAAAGGAAAGTAAAGTTGTTATGCATTCTGGTAGTGAGCTAGTTTACTGCATTTTAGCTGTGGTCATTGGATAGAAGTTTGTGAGGAGCATGTTAGCTGTCATGAGGAGAAACAGGATTTAAAATTAAATTATCTGGGAAAGAGTTAGGATACATGAGATGGTTGAAGACCCCAAAGAAAATGGTGGAAATGAAGTATGTAGGGAAAAAAAACCCGAGGTGGGACCAATAAAGAGATGGGAGGAGTAGGCCTAGATAACAGAAAGTGTGTGCCAAGTGAGAGAAGAAAAATGGGAGTAATTAAAGGAGGCAAAATGGCGGAAGGACAGAGGAAGATGGAGGCATTTTACTAAACTGACCAGGCCACAAGATGGAAACAGTTGATTATGATGATAATTATGATGATGGGATGGAAACTAAATACAGTCAAAGGGCAGTGTTTTATCCAGTGAGTCAAAACGAAATACTTAACAGTTCTGGTTCCTACACACAATAAACACAAACTTTGAACTACATACTTATTACTTGATCTTTGAAGGATAAGTGAAACGATCAACCATTTGAGACCCCCACCCATCCCCCTCTACTCCATCAAGCAATCTGGCCATCCAACAACAACCTAAACTGTTTAATCTTTTACAAAACAAAACAAAAACCTTTAGAGAAATTGTATTTAGCTTAATAGTTCTTGTAAAACTGGGCAGGTTCTCTTTTCTCAGTAGTCCCTTTCTTATACATGTTTGCTGCCACTCAAAGCTAAATACAGCCTCTTCAGTTCTTCGCCTAAATAATGATCAAACCCTACATGATATGTCAGTAACCATTCCTCAGGAATCTCAACTCATTAGTGCTCATTGATACTTCTATAATCCCTTGGAAAATAAATATATCATACCTTCACAAAAATTACTGATAAAAGGGAGTTTTATTTTCAAAATAAAATCAAGTTTCAGAAAGAATGGTATAAAATGCAACTATAAATTATTTGATATAAAAAGTGTAAGCCTTTAAGAAATGATAAGAACCTTAATCAACATAAAAATATATATTGATTCCAGTTCAGTTTCTGGTTAGTAAACAATTTACATTTTAGGTTCCTGTTTCAGTTATGGTTCCTTCAAAATAAATGTTAGTTTTGGTTATTGATTTTGAACCCGGTTCAGGTTTAACGCCCTGGTTATAATAACAAAACACAACCAGTGGTGCACACAACACTTATAAAGGGTAGGATGGGTGTCAGAGGGTAAAGGCAGGGCCTCATTGATAGTAATTTTGTGCCTGGGCGAGCTTTCATTTCTCTATTATATAATTTTGGTCTATTACCTTGAAAAGAAAAATGACAAGACAAAAGATCACGAATATTCACAGGGTTTCTTGATTATTGTTAATCAAAATTTTATGCAAGTTATATAAAATTATTCTTTATATTCTGCTGTAGGCCTATTAAACATCTACATGACAATGGTATTCAAATTTTTGTTTGTAGAAAATTGAGGGAGGAAAAAACATAAAATTAAATTATGACCCTTGATCTAATCAATTCTTAATATTTCATAAACTTGGTTTAAAACCACTGTTAGAGGTGATAAGAACCAAGTTTCTTCAAACCACCATGAGGCATGATTGATCATTTGATTAAATTATTATTAAGATCATGAGAACTGAAACACACACTGTTTACATAACTTAATGCCACATTACAATAGTTCCACAGTTTGTTGTCTGAAGCTGAGAAGCAAGTGTACCAAAATTAATATAGCATGCTAGTTCTGACAGTGACACAAGTCATATTGAAACGTTATAGGAATTCATTACAATAACAAATATATCTGAACAATATACACAATTATTTTATAAATATTACTATTTTAGTTTTTTTTAGGACAACATAGGCACTACAAGTGGTCGGTCGCCTACCCCATAAGATGGCCCTGCCTAAAATAATCAATGTAAAGGAGAAACAGTGGTGGAAAAGGGAATAAAATGAAGGAACAACCTTTTAATAGGTTCTAGAGGTGAATTGCTGAGGGAGAGCTCGGTTTTATATAGTGTTAGTAGTTTTTTAGATACAAATAAGATGAATGAAAACCTTAAATTGAGGAGTATGTTAAAGGTTCCTGTCACAACATATATAAACAGTTGTTTCCTTTAGTTTTAAGAGCCTTTAATAAAATAATACTTTTCATGTCTGTTGTTTTTGAAATGGGAAATAATTTTGAAAGCACACCAAAAGAAACAAATTGTTAGGATGTAATTTAGTGTTCACATTCATTATGAAATCTCAAATAAATTATGCTTCTGAGGTCAGTGCAGAAAGTAAGCTGTACTAACAAAATTTTATAAAAAAATACTAATTTTATAACAATAAGCCTTATCGTCCATGAAACGGCAATATGTCTTAACCCACAATGACTACATTTTACAGGAGACAGAAAAAACTTCTTAGGCGTGTAAAGATCCTATATTTATGTTTATAATTATATTGTTTTATGTTATCTTACGTTCTGTTTTTCATATCCAAAATGAAATCATACTAAATTTTATAGTAACACAAATTTATGTGGGTTATGACATTTTGCCACTAAACAAAAATCTACCTGGGGATACGACATTATGTTTAGATTAAATATAAAATAGATAGAAATTTTTTAGGGATAAAATATTTTAACATTATGTGTAGTTGTAACCCACAAGTCTAAAGATAGTAAAATCTCAATTTTGTCAAATTTGTGGGTTACGACATATTGCCATTTCATGGACGTTATCCTATACAAAGTTTTGAAATTGAGGTAGATATTTTGAAATGCCCTTAAAACTTAATCAAATGCCTCTCAATTTGACATCATACTGCTGTTAACACAACTAAACAAATACTTTGTTTGTGTAATTGACTTTCTCTTCAAATACATTTTATAAAATACAATGATTTATTGCTGACCCTCTGAAACTTGCTGAAGGAGAAAGGTCCAGTAGACCAGGCGTGTCAAATTCGTTTGATTATAATGGCCACATTGAAAAGTGAAAATATTGAGTGGGCTGCATTTTATAAAAGAAAATTGAAATTAGGCTATATATATATTTTTTACCCTTCAGAAATTTAAAACTTTTTTTCACATTAAGTGTTAAGACTTTAAATCACATGTTGAAGTCACTATACCCACTTTGGTAGTTGAACGGCCTAAAGGTGTCACTCTCGCAATATACTGGATTATCATTGATGGAGAGATCAGGGGTTTAATCGCAATCAGGTGTACTAGGGTGGTTTTTCCTAAAGAGCTTTCCACTCTACTTCCATGCAAATATATGTAACCTTCTTTATCCCTAACACATAAGCGTAATTAGTACCAAGGAATGAAAATTTATCATTGATGAAAATCTGGGTTTACCCTTTCACAGTGATGAATTCAGCCGGGGACTGGATGTTGTGCCTGTCCCAGTCATAAGATAGATTGTAAGGCATAAGAAGTTAGGACAGACCTAGCCAGCCGGTAGTGGAAAATATATGGCTTGAATAAAAAAAGTGATCCAGGTCAGGTCCAGGTCTGGAAACAATAATGGATGTAAAAAAAAGTACCTAGGCGTATAGACCAAACGGGTGATGAAACGTAGTGCTATAAATAAAGTCAATTTCATGATTGATGTCTTTTATGTGTATGTGAGCCATCATATATTCAGTGTTTGTTCCTTTTTATGAGAGAAAGCAACTGTTCACACCCTCATATGCTGACAAACATTGCACGTATTTGGTTTGCAAATTTAAAAACCATTAACTGAGCCACATTTGGCTTACGGGTTGAAAGTATGACATGCCTGATCTAGACATTGTTGACTTAGAAAGAATGAAAGTTCTAAGGTGAGGTCTCTTTAAATCTTTAAATGCAAGTGAAACATTTGTCCTTTTGAGTGAGTAGCATAAGGAAGGTAGGAGACATGAAGAGGAGATTGTTGGATTATTATGATGTCTTTATTTCATGCTACTATGCCTATGAGAGTAACTATTGCAAATATAAAATAATTTTATCTAAAACGTCTTGCTTAGGCTTATTAGAAATTGAGCTAAATTAATAATGGATCAAATCGAAACTCAACTGTCCATGGGTTCAGAAAATTAATTTAACAGGGTTAATACAATGTTTATTACAAGAATCAATATCTCACGATTGGGCGGCGATCAAGGTCATCTCTCCTGTTTCCATTAACAAGTTTGATGTATCATATATGAGCCCACCAAGGAGATCATAGTTTGTAGAGGATCCAGCAAACAATTATTTGAACAAGCATGACATTTTACTTGTTTTTAACTGTGCACACAAATGAGGTATTTTATTAATCATTTACTTGGTTATTACGCTAGATTTTATCTTTTGTTGGTTGAAAATTGAATGATAGTATAGCTTATGGTGACTGCATTATATTTTCTTTTGCTAGCCCTGTTTCATATTCATACTGTGGACAAAGCATTTCATTTAAACCAACCCTATCAACAAGTAAAAACTCAAAAATAACAAAAACATGATGTAAAAGAAAATGTATTGTGGTAAACTTGAAAATTGTATGTATAGAATTGTTTAGGTAATCTTGCAGCTTATTCGAAGTAACAAAAGTAAATTTTGGCAAATTAAACTAGGATTATTCTATAACTCCTTTGAAAAGGAATTAGTTGGACTATATGGACTACATGGCACCCTGTATTGGGCAGTGAAAACTTAAAAAATTGAACTTAATGTTTACTGTACTAGCAAGGATTCAATTCACTACTTATGAAAATAGGTCATACACTGTTCAATCTGAAGATAATCTCTTAGAAAGAATTACAAGCACAAACTACATTAATACCAATCAACCACTAATGTATCCCCTTTACATTAATGATACAACTAAATAAAATAAATGTATAGTTTAAAAGTGCACGAAAATAACCTAAGAGCCATACATCATTAGAATAGGTTTAAAATTATTTTAATGTGTAAATGCTATTTTAAAAGAGCAGATCTAATTTGAAGTAGCTTTTGAGTTTATTGATAAATTGTAGTTCACCCTGGCAATGCTAACTTTGTATAGCCTAATTGGGCATTGATATTACTATTTCAATAATAATAATAATAATAATAATAATAATAATAATAATAATAATAATAATAATAATAATAATACGGGAGATTTAAAACAAATTAATAATTATTAATGTCAAGCTCTGCAGTCAATGAGCTAATGAATTAATACATTCCTTCCTTCTAGCTGGGCATACGATAGATTTTTTTTAAAAAGTATGTTTATTGTTTATTGTCTGTTCAAAAATATTATTGGAAATTCAAAAGCTCTTTTACATGCAACAAATAATAAAATAAATAAATAGTCGTTGTAAACATTTCGCTACAGTATAACTAATGATACTAATAAAACTAACAACAAAAAATCTGGTTTACCAAACTTTTGAAAACACACACCTCTAATAAATAAAAAGAAATTCACAACCCACTACAACAATAATTATAAATAGAAACTCAAAAAAGACCAAGTGTTTATAAAAAAACACAATAAAGTGCTATGTGTGTGTGTATGTATATATCTCTACACTTAGGAAATTTTAACAAGAAAAAAGAAAGCCAATTTCCAAATATATATATATACACATATATATGTTTGGAAATAAGCTTTTTTTTTTNTTTCCTAAGTTTAGAGAAGTTAGCCTAGGAAAGGAACAATTTTTTTTCAATTCCTCCCAAATTGAAAATCCTCTTTTTTTTCACCCCTTAATGTTAATGCTTTCCATACATATACAAAATGCAGATCACACTAAACCAAATAAAATACAAACTTGGCAATGTGACTATATTGAGTTAAAACTCTTCCTAAGTCTAAATAGATAAGGATGCATAGCTCTGGAGGACACCTGAGCCCTGTCCTCGACCGTGCTAGAACAGAGCAAAACAAAGTAGGCCGGACATTACAAACCAAGCAAACAATAAGAAATAATACTCAAAACAGCCAAGTAAGCAAGCCTACAGCAATCACTCAAAATGACACACACTTGTTTGTTTCATTCCACTGAACCATTTGCCCAAAACAAGGCGTATGTTCAAGAACCTTGCAAGACACAAAAACAAAAGTGCAGAGAAAAAATGTGAATAACTTTTGTGACTTTCTTAAATTGAATGTTATAAGAAAAATATTTTTGATCTATACATAAAAAATATGCGAATAAAATATTTTTATTTTTTGTTAAGAAAACATACAAAAAACCCACTAAGATTGTTAACAACTAACTCTAATGGATTAGGGATGAGAAGGTTAATCAAAGAGGAAATGAACCTGCATTACCATTGAGAGGGTGGGAAACTACATTCTATTGAAGATGATCCCTCAGGTGTACCCAGCCATTATTCTGGTTATGTTATCAAATTGTTTTAAAAATGCGTCTCATAACCCCTTGATATTACCCTAGAACTTTTCAAATAGTGCCAAACACATAATAAGCAAATCCTACAGTGGTATACATCCTTAGATATAAAATAAAATAAAATTCAACCATGTTTGCATTTTTATTTTATTTATATCAAAAAATTGTAATAGTCTATGACAGGGGTCCCCAAACTACGACCCGCAGGCCAAATCTGGCCCACAGAATGTGTTTATCCGCCCTGGGGACGCTTTGAAAGATACTTTAAAAAATTTTACGAATACCTAAATGATGATTTTGTCAAATGAAATATATAAAATCCGCACTAGCCGCGTTCCATAAAGTGTCTTTTGAGTGGAGGCGCCGGTCCGAGGTACGTTTCCAATATGAGGAGGGAGAGAGTAATTATGTTGGCTGCACAGCTTACATTTTAGTCATGTTTAACTATGGTTATAATATATGCATATATCGAAATGAGATCTAAAACGAAATTATACATTACATATATGTGTGTGTGTATTGTATGTATCATGTTCATTCCAGCTCACCTATAACTCTGAATATTCTAATGTGGCCCTCTGCTTAGTAAGTTTGGAGACCAATGGCCTATGACAAAATATTCCAAAGTGAATATTTTAACTCCTTGTGATGTTCTTTAATCTTAGCTAGAGGATTTCTATCATAATTCAAATTTGTGGTGACTCCAAACTCAATCTTAAGCTTGTTTACTAACCAATATTTTAACCAAATTCTAGCTTGTTTACAGTTAACTAGGCACAACATTATTACTTTTGTATGTATGCATTTTAAATAGTAGTCATTTATTATACATCTTTGCCAACAAAAAATTATATTTTAGGCAGATGGCTCAGTGAAAACTCTCCTATAAACTTTGTGGTCAGCAGATTTCCTTACAGAGTGTGCAAAAAATAAATAATAATTCAAATATGGGTTTGTCAAAGCATTTGTGAGGCAAAAATCAAAATAAATTTTGAATGGTTCCTTGTAGAGCAATGTATTTTCAGGACCATGATACACTTTTTATCTTCAATAAACCTAGAAGAATCTTGTGTCTTAAGCTGTGAAAACTACACCATAAGTTATATTAAATATTTGTTTTTAAAATATTGTGTCTCTTAGGCTCCTAAAAATACAAGTGCCTAAGTCCTTAGTGTACAAAAACTGTTGGATAAAAAACTATTGTGAATTTTTCATTAAAAATGACAAAGCGGTATACCTACTTCCAAGCAGTAACAAAATATAAATCATGCAAAATAATTTCCCCATGAGTTTCAAATTACAGCTTAATCAAGCAATAAAGTCAAAAAATCATTAATGATTAGAAAATTAGTTATTATTTCCCTGGCCAATTGTTTTCTTGATCACCATTTTAATAAATAATAACATAACTAAGTAACAACTTGTAACATGAAAATCCACTTTCAAGTTAGAACGAGCAAAATCTCATTTGAGACCCAGTCTTAATTTTGTTTCTAAAACCTTCATGCAATTCATGCCTTAGTTGCCAAAAAACCAAAGTGCCTTTTGTTTACCCTGAAAGGGAGAAAGCTTACCTTGCAATATTCCACTATGATACAGCTTATAAGATAGAGTAATAGTGTAATCCGTCAAGGTAAGACTGCTTTAAGGGTAAACAAAGTATACATACATTTTAAAACAAAACATAAAAAAGCAGCTTATAATTTTAATCCAGCCAAATTTATAGAGCCATCTTTTGTATTTCAAAAAAATTGTTAAAAAAATTGTTTTAATTATAAGTATATTATTTTAAGTACCTAATCAAAGTTTTAAGTAAACAATTATTTTATAAACATATTGGACCGTTAAAACACCAACAATGTTATGGAAAAAGAAACTGTTGACAGCTTACTTCAACAAAAACAACATAGAAAAAAGTATTTTAGAAAACATCTAGTTAGATAAGATATTATCACATTGTATGGAACTAAAATTAAAGATCAAATTCATATAAATTATTAATATAATAATTTTTTTATCTGATTATAAAAAATATTTGTAAATTAGAACAAAATGTGGTTGATTTTGAAGTGATAGTTGCTGATCCAGGATTTTTGTGAGGGAGGCAAGTGAGGATGGGGTGTAAGTTTACTAACTCTACGGATTTATGAAAGTTTATTTAATTTGCGGCAATAGTTTAGTTATTTAGTTATCATTAAGAAAAATGAAATATTTATTAATAGTAGAACATTTAAAAAAAATGCTTACTAGTTTATAATTTATCTATATTTTTCTGTTATTTTTTGTTAAGTAAATTATGTGTTAAAAATATAAATCAATTAGTGAAAGTGAATGAAACATGAAGCAACTGTCTAGTGAGATATTACAGGACAGTAAAACTAGTTGTGACTATAGCATTGATTTAATTTTTTAATAATGATTGTTAATACTAACTAAATAAACTTGAGGGAGTTGAGGTGGATCCCCCTCTGCTTTTTTCTTGTTTCTGTATTTAAAGTACAAATACACAAAAATATTTAATTCAAGTTGGAAGTTAGGGCTCCAAATTACTTCCACATGGATTGTTCATACACTTCTAAACATCCTAGAAATCTGCAATTTGAAAGGCAGATAAAGGGACCCTCTTATACAAACAACAAAATTTCAAATAGGACACAGAGAATTGAGAGTTTTTTAATGCTGAAAACATAAAACTATAAGGGAAAGTAGATAGTTGAAATTTGTCAGGAAGGTAGACGTACAACTTCAAATAATCAAATAGGTCTTAAAATTTGAGATTTAAAAGTTGATGTTGAAATGGAGGGTGGGCAGAGGGTTCAAAACTGTCAAAACTAATAGAAGCCACTACTTTCAAAGGTGGTATAAAACTTAAACTTGGCGAGGAGGTGGACCACCCCAAATAACTAAAAAGGTATGCTAATTTCAATTTTTGTTTTAGATCCAGCTTAGTAAGTTATATGTAGATGATGTAATATATACATATATATACACACATGGAATTTATTGTATATAAATATATACAAAAAACAAAACATGAAATTTGTTGTTGAAGTCTGAGAAAAAACAATATATATAATTAAATTTGTTGTTCAAGTCGGTTATCCCAAAATGTTAAATTTCATAACTTCACAAATATAACTAAAAGATTGAGTGAATGACCATGAGTAAAGGGTTTTTTGCTTTATGTCTCCCATAATGGCATTAATTGACAATATTTTTCAAGTAATAATACAACCATTAAACATTCAAATAATTATTGCTATACAAGCATTCTTTAAGAAATATGAGAATATTAATTATTTTATTGCCATACTAATTAATATTTAGCCTTTTATAATAATGTTGGTAACAAATTAAATCTATCATATTAATTTTAGCCAAATATTATCAATAGCCATACATGCTAAAAAAAATGTTTAGGAAAAGATTAGTGTGAGTAATAAACCAAATACTTACAAAAACTAAACATTAATTTATGATGAATGATAATACAAATTTCTTCCACTATTATATAATACAATAAATAACCCATACAATTAGAACTATTTTAATGGCACAATTAAATAACTGAAATTTACAAAGTAAAGATTCTATTAAAATGTGAGAAATTACTTTCAATAGAAAGTCATGCCACTGCATTTTGAGAAAGATATTAAGTTCTGAAATCAAATAAAACTCATTTGGCTAAACAATGGTTACTGTTTTATAGGAACCCAAAATTATTAATTAATAACTAAAGATGTTTTGAATAATATTTAAACAATAGAAAATTGCAAAAAAACAAACACACACAATCTTACATAATTTTGTCAATATAGTTGGAAAAATA
This sequence comes from Timema douglasi, assembly GCA_901482245.1. Classification (NCBI taxonomy): domain Eukaryota; kingdom Metazoa; phylum Arthropoda; class Insecta; order Phasmatodea; family Timematidae; genus Timema; species Timema douglasi. Next base: position 162,800 of record CABEEJ010000243.1, on the reverse strand, counting down.
AAACTCAGTCTCCCCCCCTTCCCCCCTAAAATCACAAAAATAATTTACTTGCTCAATAAGCTAATTATTTTTTATTTTTTAAAAGTCTTATTTTTCTCATGAGGTGGTGGAGGCGGGTCCGAGCCCAGCCATGTCATCTTCTGAAACCTTCCCTTGGTTACAGGTGACTGCCACTTGCTGGGAGCTGCGGGAAGGGGCGTTTCTTCAACAAGCCTGGGTAGAGAAACGCAACAACATGGGGTGAACCAAACACCCAAAACAGAAGAAGACAATCAATCGCTATACATTTCCCAAGAGCTATTCAAGTAAATTTTGACAAAGATTTAGTTGAAAACATCTACATATATATATACTTCTATAATTCAACAAGGTTTTGGGACTATAATCAGTATTGTTATTTCACAAAGTTCTTATTATTTATTATTATTTGAGGTATTTAAAATGCACTTTCTGAATCGACTGATTATATCAGCACATGACTTATAGCTAACTTAAATCTAGAACAGACATAACACCCAACCTCCGGTCGTTAATTCATCACTGTGAAAGGGGAAACATACATTTCAACACAGATATATTTTTCAACCATGCCGAGAATCGAACCTAGGAACCTTAACTTAGTAGGTAGACATGTTATCGATTTATATATGGTGTCAGGTTCCCAAAGTTACACAGCGAGCATGCAACAGTGTTTACTAATGTTCATAATGCAGTCTACAAACTATCAAACTTGTACAGTCAAAGGTATATACATTGTTTCTCACTTGGAAACAAAAAGTAACCATTTTAGATATTTAGCTAATGATAAAATTGATACTTATATGCTCACAATAATATTATGCTAGTCCTACCTACATTGCTGGAACAACAGTTTAAAGGTACAGTCTAATTCTTTTTGGAAGAAACTTACATGACAGCTAATAAAAGTTACTAAAACTACTTTCACGTATTCATTTGTCAAGTTATTTTAATTTTAGCAGTCATTTTTGATATATATTATCAATACTCATCACAATAAATTGTTAAGATAATCAAGTCTCACAGGTTATAGTGGGCAGGACATGCAGTGTGAACCTTATTCAGGGTAATGAATGGCAAACCCAATGGGAAGAGACCATTGGGAAGATCTAGACACAGATAGGAGGATAACATTAGAATGGACCTGAAAGAGATAGGGTGTAGTGAGGGGGACTGGATAGAAATAGCTCAAGATTGGGAGAAATAGGGTGTAATGAGGTGGGCTGGATAGAAATATCTCAATATAGGGACAGGGTGTAACAAGGTGGACTGGATAGCAATATCTCAAGATAGGGATAAGGTGTAATGAGGTGAATTGGATAGAAATAGCTCAAGATAAGGATAGGTGGCATACTTTTGAAAGTGCGGCAATGAACTTATGAGTTCTTAGTGCCATAAAGTAAGTAATTATCAATACCTCTGAAATTTTGGATGTTGTAAAAATGTGTCTATGTTCTAAAAGGCCCTTCCAATCAAGATTGGACTGTACAATTTTTATAGTTAAATTAGAGCTTGGTAACCAGCTACACTGTATTTGTTTTATAAAGTGCTTTAAAATATAGTGCAGAAACTTAAGTAGAGAAATTAGTTAAATTTAACTTCTGAAAATGTTTGTGAACACAGTAATGTTTTGTGTGTTTGGCAGGTTTTTATATAGGAATGTTGAGCAGCATTGAACTGAAATGCTGATGAATTGACAATATTGCATCATCAGTGTGTGTCAAATGCATGGGCCGATTACACTTGCTAGTAAAACTTACCCAGCTATGGTTGGAGCAGGCTCAAACTGAAATCTACAGTACACAAGTTTGTATGAAGGCTGACACATCACTACCGGCCAGGAGGAAACCCAAGTGGGAGGAGAGGACTATTATAATCTGCCAACATGCATAACAGAAACTAGCTATCCTAAGCACCCTAATACCACTCGGTCTAGTCACTAAAGGATTTCCAATGTTAGGCATAAGACAGGTTATAAGACCCCGTAAGAGAAATGTAATTACCAAAAAAGCTCTCTCATGTCATTCTTACTACCATCAGCATACAATGTAACAGTCCATACGAGTCATCAAATCGCGCAAAACCAAGCCAATTATGTGGATCCATCTAAGTCCTTTAAGCACACCCCAGGTCACCTGCGCAAATTTCCACAGCATTCACTAGAAGGCGGAGATTTTCCCCCATAAACATTGACAAAGAGCACTGATAACTCCCTTTATTATGTGTTTGCGTTTTGGTAGTTCCTTCTTGACCTAACGTCGGTTGACTTGCCTTGAAGCTCTCAATAACAGCTGGAGTAATTACATCTTCTTTCTAGGTCAACTGCCACACCTCTTTGGACCATGATAATAATCACAGCTTCCATACCTCCTTCTCAGAAATGACTCAAGGTGAGCAAGAAGTAACTACTGTCACAGCTCACCAAACACTGTGTTTGTTAGAAACCATGAACACATATAGGAAACACACTATAGGTGAGGATAATGAGGAGTCAATGAGCGAATTTATTCACTATAGCCGACTTTAGCTAGTATATTGATTGATTTCCGCTGAGGACCAGATTTTTATAATCATGGTACAACAGAAACAGGTAAAACTTTAACAAGGTTCACTATTGGTTGACTAAAAAAAACCCTATATCCACCATTAAGGCTGTAAGAACCATGTCTTCACCCCAAGAGCTACCAACAAGCCTTGTAAGCACCCAGCAGATGACCTCTGTACACTGAAGAAAGATGTGTCACCATGGAAACACTTTTTAAAGTGGACTCATAGTATTTACAAGAAGGAAATTACTAAATCATGAATATATTTCTAATTTCAATTAAAATATAGAATATTTTACAGGTGTAAAACCAAAGCAGTTAGTAGAAAACATGAATAGCTAACAGAGACAATTTTTAAAAAACACACAAGAAAAAAGGAAGATAAAATTCAATCAAATGTTAATATAACTCAAATTTGAGTTTTTCACTTTATTTTTTATTAAAGATTGGCAAAGATAAAAATTTGATTGAAATATCTCCATAATTTGAGTGTTTTAAATGTATCTGTAGATTTGCCATGTTTTCTACTAGGTGCAGAATCTTTGTATTCATAATTTTATAAGTTCATTCAGGTTCCAGTCATAAGTTTTTATTTCATACCTAGTTTATTTAAGATTATAAGATAGCCTAATAAATTTTACCACAAAAAGTCATATGTTATACTAATAAAACAATTTATTTGTACAATTACAGTTCTTCCCTGTAATAACAATAAAGTACATGTCATATCTTCACAGTGAACAAAATGGCACAAACTTAGGAACACTTAATAAAGGGGGGTATGTATGTATATATAAAAAAACAAGGCATCATTAAAAAATTAATAGATAAATATTGGAGATAAAAAATAAATACTGCTCGAGATATAACCAATACCTCATAAAGTTTACGTACAATTTAAAATGAGCCTAAGTAATAGTTAAGTATGAGTTATAGTCCAACAGTTTATTAATGTTTTTGATAGATCCAAACCAAATATAAATATAATTGATAAATATATTTGTAATATACCGGTAGTTTTTACTATAACAATATTAAAGATGAATTGCCCATGTAAATCTGATACCACAAAAGCTTAGTAGATGAAAAATTAAATAGTCAACTCTCGATTCTACGAACTTTCACGGTTCCCTGAAAAAGGGTCGTTATTTCGAAGGGGTCGTTATTGGAATTTTAACAGATTTTTTTCCACCCCTGACCTTCATAGGAAAAAAATGCATTTTTTAGACAATACGTGAAAAAGTAAATAAAATAAAACCTACCTATTTCTTGAAGGTACTCCTTTCACTCATTTCGTCAAAATTATAAGTTTGTATCAAATTTTTAAAAAATAGCGTGGGTCATCAAAAATTGTTCACAAAATCCAACCAAAAACGTAACCAAATCAAAATAACAATGTTAAACAATAGCATGGGTTGTCAAAAGTTGTTCACAAAATCAAACCAAAATAGTAACCAAACCGAGAATCAAAATAACAATGGCAAAAGCAAGCCTGGCGCGTGATGTAGCGGCAGTCTCGCGCGCGGGGAAACATTGTCTTGCTTGTGGGAGGGGTGGACAGAGTCAAGTGATATTGGCTGGCATTGATGAGGTGGTGTCTTTTTTTATACCTGACCCACCCCGGTTACTAGTAATACAGCGCTCACAAAGATTAATTGCAACGCAGCGACCTAAATAAATGCAACAAACACATTTTACAGCCGATTTCCTTAAACTTTTCAACATTTTTTCCCACATTTCTCACGGTTCTCACGGTTCCCCAAAAAAGGGTTGTTACTTCGAGAGGGACGCTATTCCCGGGGTCGTAGAATCGAGAGTTGACTGCAATCTAAATAAACACCAAGAAACTACATAAAACTACATTTCGAACAATTACAATATATAAAACACAGCTAGCCAAGTAAATGCATTAAGTAAAATGTGAAACAGAATCACAAACCTAAGGAATCATTTCAACATGAATGTGATTTAACAACGTTTTTAAAAATAATTTGTTATTTAAAATAAAATAAGAAAAATTTGAAATATTCTGTTTGTATATGTCTTTTTTATTGATTAAAAGACTATATAGAAAAAAGAAGATAGTCCAATTAAAAATATTGAAAATCTTGGTTTACACGAAAATATTTTATTTCTGGAATATCTTGTTATTTTAAAAACACAGATGATAGATTTATCTGACACCTTAGCTCAGTCAGTAGTGTAGCTGTCTACTGAGCTAAGGGTACCGGGTTCAATTTCATGCATAGCCGAAAATGACATCATTGATTAAATATGGGTTTACCCTTTTACATTGATAAATTAACAGCCAGAGACTGAATGTTGTGCCTGTCCTAGTCTTAAGTTAGATTATAAGGCATATGAAGCTATGACAGGCCTAGCCAGCCGGTAGTGGAATATATATATGGTTTGAATAAAACAATGACCCAGGCCACAGGCTTGAAACAGCAATGGGTGTAAAAAGATATGATAAATTTCAATTTATTTTATATAACCATTACTATAAAAATAAGTTTTTTTTTTGTTTGATCAATCTTATAAAAATAAAAAATAAAACTCATGTATAGAAATGTGCCCTTAGTAGTTATATAAATAATTAGCAACTTACATTCAAGTTTAAATGTGTCAGAGGTCTTTCAAAACTACTGCTATCGCAATCAAACACCAAACTAAATTATTTTAATAACAAACAGAGAATATGTATTAAACTAAACATTTATAGGACAATAAAAAGGCAAGTCCTAAACACTTACCAGAAAACTGTAGGCCTCAAAGTTCACAATTAAAACACAACATAACATATAATTATGTAATTTTCAAGGCCTTGCCCTTCTATCCTAATAAAGCCGTTTGCCGCAATTAATGAATATCATTAATTTATTTCTTGCATATTAAAGGAGTAGTGAATATTAGGCTTGGTTTAATATAATTACGATAACACAGGGTCTATTGAGTTGGAGGAACAAAAATAAGTTACTTTTTGGTGAACTTTTTTGACTACAAAACTCCTTCGGTAAATTATGTACATTATGTAATGCATTTATAGGCATAATGCACTCACAGGCAACATTAAACTTTAACTAAATGGCAAACGTTAAAGTTGTCCTTGGTATCACTGTAAAACAATCAGGCATCTTACAGCTAGCACATGGCATTATGGGTAGTGGGGGTCTTGACATTCGATGCATTCACATTGTTACAATGCGCAGGAAATTCAAACAAAAATATTTTCGTGACTTTATGGCCAAAATATTGAAAATTTGTGACTTTTCAGGGACAGTTTTTTTTGTTGCAATTAGTAACTTTTTCGTTACTTTGGTAACTTTAGACACCCTGTAACACCTTATACAATTCAATAGAAAACAAATAAACCAAGATTATAAGTGAAATGACTACGATAATAATTTATAAATATAAAAAGTTAGAATAGTTAAAATTTTCTGATTACGAATTTACAAAAACAATATTTTGAAAAGTTGGTTATTTACTTAATATGATTCAAACAAAATAATTTAACATTGTATGATTCAAACAAATAATTGAGGTAGTTTAGATTAAAATATTTAGAACCATTAGGCTACCTTTGGAAAATAAAGTAAATGTTGAAAAAACATAAAATTGTATTGTCAAAAACAATTTTTAAAATACCTATATCAGAGCCATATTATTTATTTATCCTATTAATAACATTTTTAACTAATCCAAGAGAACTACATAAAATAAAATTCTACAGAAACAATCAAATAAAATTTACAATTAGAATTATTTTTTGCATGATTTTATATAAGAAATAGTTACCTATATAGCTACTTTTAATCACAATAAGGATTCCCATTTTCAGCCATGTTAAGTTAATGTGTTCTTTGTTCAAAAAAGATTAAAGCTGTGATGCACAAAACTCTGTATTATACATTAGTTATTTATTTCATGAACTGGTTAGACTTTGTGTTTTGGCTGTGACATATACATTTTAAACCTGTATAATTAGAGTTCAACCTACTTTGATGGCTGCATCGTCTTAAGGCGTTACTATCGAAGTAGACTAGATGGCCAATGATAGGGGAATTGAGGTTTGACTCTTGGTCAGGTGTAGTGAGGGTGGTTTTTTCAAAAAGTTTTTCCACTCTCTCTCCATGTAAATGCAGGTACACTTCCTCTAAATATAATCTTTCTAATCTCCAAAACCTTGAGCTTAGCTAGTACAAAAGTGTAACTTAACTTGGTAGTAAGACGCCATGCTTTAAAAAAAATGTTCATCATCTAGATATAATAAAAGAGTAGTAACTAAACATTGAAAGTTGGCTTGAATTTCAGTTAGAAACCATTTAAAACTTAGCGATCAGACATACATGATATAATAAAATGTCGCTAATACAAACTTAATGACACCAAGTAAATTAAGATTACTGAACAATATACATTTAGCCTAAAACAAATCAAAATACTGGTCTTTGCTCCAACTGAAAGGATTTTTAATTAATCTCCTCAAATGTCTTTTAAGTTTTGCTGTAAGTCTCATCGAAGAAAGCAACATCAAACGCTGTGCTCTATAAATGTTCATGGCAGTCTAAAGATTCAATTGAGAATGTTAAAATTCTTTGATGATCCTGAGAAGTGGTGAAGGGACCTTGTTTGTGTGGGGGTTTAGGGGGTGCGGGGGGCAAGAATTGTTTTTATTCTTAGTCTTCTCCAGGAATTTGTTGAAATTTAAATGCTTCTAAAAGTTATTTGGAGTGATCCTCCTTCAGCAAATTTTTGAAAATTTGTTGCCTTTAGAGGCTATTTTGAGTAGTTCTCATATATATAAAAAATTTATTCCTTTGAAATCTATTTAAAGTTGTCCTCCCCTAGAAATATTTGAAATTTGGATGACACTTGAAACAATTTATAGTGATCTTGTCCCTTTTTTTTTTTTTTTT
>CABEEJ010000243.1:38866-150235 GCA_901482245.1 Timema douglasi | reverse complement strand
CCCTTTATTTTTAATAAGAATGAATGGTCTGGCTGACCTTTTACATTTTCACCACACATAAGCTGCACACTTTTACATTTGTAGCTAAAATACCCTAAATTGAAACTAAGGATATCCATGGGGACACCTTATTTTATACACTTTCACAGAGTGAAATCTGGTATAGCCCCTGAAAATTTAGTCCAAGTCGTCGATAGCCATTATTGGCATTGGTGTGTACCAATTATTTTTTTAAACAGAGATTATATTGGACCTTTTGTCTCATTTTATAAAGTCTGTAGTAAAATTAATAACTTAGCCAATAAAATAAAATACTTATTACAATTGTTACAATGATTTTGAGATAGCCCTTTTACAGTTTTGAAATGTGATAGTTTTTATAGCTGAAAATATTTTTCTTTTTTTTAAACATTTCCTATTCTTTAAAAAGCATGCTTTCATTAGAATGAATATGATTTTAATTTTCATAATAAACATTGAAAAGAGGAGAGGATAGAAGGGCGAGGCCTACACACTTTTACCTAAAAACTTTAAGTCTCCAATTTCACAATTAAAAACACAACAAAACACATAGCAATAAAATTTTTGAGGTAATAAGTCCCCTTCTTCAGCAGAATAGATTAAGACACCAACTGGACTATGGAAGCACAGCAGGCGGTAGATCATGGTCACTTAGATACTGTAGTTGCTTGTTTCTTGATTTTTCTTCTTCTTTGATTCTGTAGCTGCCTGTTCAAACATGTGTCTTGACTTTTGGTAGATGGATAGAATGTTGTATTTATATCATATTTAATTATTGAATTATTAAATTATCAGTTTTTATTTATTATTATTGTTTATACATAAATGACTGACGGGTGTGAGAAGGCCTGCTTGGAAGAAAAGGGGTGATGGTTATCTAAGGTTGAGAATAGGGGGGAGGGAGGGGGCGCTTGAATTTGGTTATATAATGGTGATTAAGTTCCCACCTACGAAGGTGGGAAGCAGTGCAACTATCAGGGAGGGCTCATATAACTCTTGTACTATAGCACGAGTCAAAATCTGAATTACGGGTTTAGGCATGAAGTGCTACTGGTTTGTCAGGGTTGTTGTGGTTGGTATCAAAACTGTGACCATCCATTCACTGTCAGAGTGTTCCTGTGGTCAGGTCAATGTGTTCTGCAATGCAGTAATTGCATTGTACCTGGCATATAAGATTTTCTGTGGAGCAGTCATAGTGGTCTTTCATGGGGTATTCCATTTGTGTGAGTTTTGAATGAGGAGGAAGGTTGGTGAATTTTGCAGGTATTGTATCTCGAATTGTTGCACGGGTAGGAACCATTGGCCTGATGTTGTTTGTTGTTGTTTGTGGCTGGGTAGGGCTATTTAGAGTGAACCAGAATGTTGTGCAGATTAAGGAAGTGTTTGAATATGATTATTGGAGTACTGTTGAGAGGATTTTGTGTGAGAGTTGATGAGGTTAGGGTATTGTAACCTGTGTTTAGGATAAATATGAGTTTGTCTAGTCTTTCATAAAACTGTTTGGTGAGTGGAATATAATTCATTGGTAGGTTGTTTCTGATAGGCTCTTGATTGAGTAGGTCTCTGTTTATTTGACTGTTGACTATGTGTTTAAGATAACCTTGCACTGTAGAAGCCTTGAAAAGTTCTTGACATTGCTTGTTAAGGCCTTCTTCCTAAGAACATTTAAGTTTGTCTCTGGAAGATAGGCTATAGGTTAGAGAACGTTCCGCATAAAGAGGATGGTCGCTTTGAAAATAGAAGTACTGTTGATGGTTGGTGACTGTGGTATTTATGTTTCCCTCATGAAGGTTCAGTTCCAGATCCAATAATATGGCATGGTGTTGTGAAATACTCCAGGTGAATCTGAGGGTGTTATGGTTATCCAACCTGATCAGGAACTGTAATAAATTAGATTTGAAATCTGTCCAAATCATGAATATATCAATAAATCTCATCCAGCAAAGCGGTTCCATGGGTTCAGATTGCAAAAAGTTGGTCTCTAGTTTGCCCATAAAGAGATTAGCATATACCCATTGTCATCCCTCAGATTTGGAGGTGGTGTATGTTCAGGAAGATGAAAATGTTCTTTTCAAGTATGAGGAGGGTGGATTCCACTAGAAAGGCACCATTCAGTCAATTCTATATAGACAATAATAATAAATAATAATTTAATAATTCTAGAAAAATGTAGTTCTATAGCCTATCTTTGTTTGTGTGCTTTCAATGTGTCTCTTCTAATGATAAAGTAACATCTCCGAAAATTCAAAACAATGTGTGAAGTGTAATATATAATAATATTTAGCACCGCGTCTTACTACCCATTCGGGTTATACGCTTTAAGTACTAATTACTATAATTTATTAGGAATTGGGAAGGTTGTATTAGAGGAAGTGAACCCGCATTTGCGTGGAAGGAGAGTGGAAAACCATTTAGTAAAAACCACCCCAGTTCACCCGACCGAGATTCGAACCTCGATCTCCCCGTCCTCAGCAGTCAAGGTCAACATGACAAGCGTGTTAGCCAACTACGCCACCGAGGCGGGTAAGTGTAATATAGTGCAATGGTTTGATAAGAGAAGATATGAAAAGAGAAGTGTAATTTTCTATCTAGGCCTAACCTAACTAACTTTTTAGGTTGGATTCATTCACTATCAATTACTTTACATTATTGTACAGTGTTTCTACACTGTCTTATTATTCATTTCCAAGCCATCAGTCAATAATTCATTTTACTAATTTAATAATTCATTAAGTAGATATATAAATACAACACTCTATCCCTCTACCAAGAATCAAGATACAAGTTTGGACAGGCAACTACAGAATACAAGCAAAATAGATAAATATATATATCAAGAAACCGGCAATAGAAGTATACAAGTGACCATGATTAACCTATAGCTATGATGCCTTAGTTAAGTTGTGTTTTACTCTGTTATGCTAAATAAGGTGACTGATGTAGGCTGAAAATTTCATAGTTATGTGTTTTGTTGTGTTTTTATATGTGAACTTTGAGGCCGGTAGTTTTCTGGTAGGTGTGTAAGACTGACCCTTCTATCCTCCTTTCAATGTTTAATTTTAAATAGCCGTTTGGCGCCATTTTTCCTCTGTTTAGTTTTTATATGTAATTGTCATTGATCAGCTGTTATTCCATTGCATGTGTCGAAGAAAGGCAAGGTCAAAAGTTTCCATTACTACACCATCACCTGTTCAACAGATCCATTACCAACCACATGAGTCAAATTGACATCAACTTATATTAATAAAGGAAAAGCAAACAATTAAACAAGTTATCAACAAAAACACATTTATTTCAAAGTTATAATATTTATATGAAATATATTACAACAAGATTACTTAATTTACACGGTGGGCTGAAGGACCAAGGTTAATATCCTTGTGAGGGTGTCATTTTTCTGAATTAACACAAATATTCCATCAAAATGTGATCTGAAAAGTCATGATTGTTTTAATAGCCCCAAGCTTATTTAAATAATTTATGAAAAAATTCTGCGCCATGAAATTTGTTAGTAATAGCATTTACTAAAACTATTGTAATGTAGAACTGACATGCATGAATCAAATAAATGTTGGAGTTGCTATAAAAGTACAATTAATTATTTTATTCACAAAAATGTTAATAAAAAGTTACAACTTTTTAATATTAATACTATTCTAATAACTTAAGTAATTATTATTATTATATTATCATTATGTATGTAACTACCAACACATAAATTACTAGAGATGGGTTGAATCCACTATTATCTGAATATGAATCTATATTTTATTTTTGAATCTCGAATCCGAATCCTAGCAAATTGTTAGAAATTTTAATGATTTACAAATGGACCTACATTACACAATATAGGTTTAAACTGTAGATTAAGATTTATTTCAATTGTGCTTTCAATTTTAATCAACCCCAACCACCCCTCACAAAATACAGGTTAAAATCCAGCCAAATTAAACAATCTAGACTCATATTATTGTTCAAAAATCAAGTCAATCAAGATTTGAGTGTCTTTTAGTTATTTTTAAAAGTGTTGTTAAAATGAGTGAAGTTTCTAAAAAAACATGTGAAATAAACAGATTGGGCCTAGTTATCCTTTGATAAACTTTAATCATCTTTGAAGGATTATAATATATTTTAATAAAAGAGCAAAAATAAAAATACAAATGGATATTTTTAATAGACTAAAACAACATGCTTAACAATTATACATACATTGGAGATAGTGAACTCAATAATGCCAAAGTATATTTTATTATTATTTTATTATAGATCCATTATCTATCTTCGCGTAGTAGACAAGAAATATATTCAATTATTGCGATATATCAATTTCTGAGACATTCTATTTAAAACACGAACATAGTATTTTTGATTCCAATATGTTCACTCCCATTTTATTAGGCAGAACTACGTTTAAATATTTTTTAAATTATTTCAATAACGTATTTAAAAAAAACAACTCTTAGTTAAAATCAAATTAAAAATAAATTATGAATTAGCAAGTCGTTATTTGATTCTTAAAACTCAATAGTGCTTACTAAGTGATCAGATTACCTGAATCGATTTTAAACAAACAATATCTAATGCGTAGGCCAGTAAGCTTAAAGTGCGGTCGCATAGCTAGTAATACACAGTAAAAATGACTGATTTGCGACTGAAATGCTAAATGAACCAATAATAATATATATATTTTTATTATGATTGTATGGACATTTTTCTAAATTGATATTGAATTATACAATTAATTTTTTATGCATATATTTTTAAAATGAACACAAAAAACGCATTTTTGAAAATGGTTGGATTAAAAAAAAAAAAATATTAAGTTTTGTGTGTAATTTACAAATATAATATTTTTAATCACGTAAACCTATTTCCTTGGCTAGAAATCGGTCATTAGTTACATAAATGTAGGTTTATTACAAGATAGGGGTGGAAACCCCCATCACACCTACTCAAGCCAAAAGAGAGGTGAAGTTTCTCAGTAAAACCCGAGATTCAGTCGGCAGTAATCCTATTGTTCACTTGACAGGACAACACTAATGGCTTTGAAACTTGTCCAGGTTAGAATATTTCAAATGTATTTTTTTTCTGGGTCTTAAAAAAAAATTTGCAAGCTAGAAAGTGAACCTACATCAATATTATTTCATAAAATATATAATTTAATTTTTTTTCAATGGGGATTTTTAACGTGCAATTTATGAAAACAAGAATTATATCTGCACATGACTTACAAACTAGCTTTTAGCTATGACATAAATAACAGTTTACTAAAGTTAAATTAACGACTCTACCTGGTATCAAAACCGGGACCCTTAGCATAGTAAGCACAAGTGCTATCAACAGAGCTAAAGTGTCGGTTAAAATATAAAGAGAAATGTATTACGTTAAATATGATTAACCACTTTAAATAAATGTTAAAATATAATATAACGATAAAAGCATAGCTGTGGTAAAATAATATTCCATACCAAAATTGGATTAAATTTGAATTTTGCGCAAGTTGACCTTATGATGACTCTTGACACACAAAGTATTAAATTATTTACATTTATTTTGTATTGAAGATTGAATATTTTTCTAAAAAATTCAATTAATTTTATGCTTCTATAGTAATTCACTTTTTGGGGTCAGCATAGCCTTTTGAATTGTTCGGAAACTATATGCTATTCGTCAAGTAGACCAGGGTTGGACTGGGCCTCCAAAAGGGCATGAATCTTGTATTTTTAGAGGATGTAAAATATTTTGAAGAGCCCAATTTTTTTTTTACCTGTTTACTGTAAAATAACTACACGAGTGCTGATAGAATTCAATAATATTCATTGACAATAAAAATATTGGTAGTTCCAGCAAGGACTTTAAAAATAATATATTTTTTGTTTTCATCATGTGTCTCAAAGCATTGTTAAATATTGTGAATTGCATAAGTTATGTTCAATAAATATAGTATTAATTCATGGACTAGGTGAATTTTATTTCACTAAAGTGAAAAAACATCAAGCATTTAAGTAACAAATTGTACAAGATATTATGCTATATCCTTGGCAGGGATCCTCGGACTATTTGGCTACAGCCTGTCTCAACAACATCCATCCTGAGCAAACTGGGTTAGTCTCGGAAAAAAGGAAGTGTAGACATCACACACCCAATTACCTCAACTAAACCTGACTTGAATCAGCGCTGAATACAAGTCCCATCAAAGCCACACATTACAAAATAAATTTGCATTTTCACACCAAGGCCAAGCTTTTAAAAATTGTAAATTTTAAAATTATGAAATGAATTCAACTTTACATATTCAAATACTGAGATCGTAACACCACTCCGCCCCCCCCTGGAATAAGTTTTGATCACAACATTCTCTCTCTCACACTTTTTGATTTCCAATTTCTCTAATTAACTTAATGTGACTAGTAATATTAAATGGACATTACATGTATTATTATGTTATGAATAGGATCTATTTAGCCTCCTTTCATTAATATATTATCTTCCCATCCCCCAACGAAAATACTGTTTACTTGTCGTATGGACAAACAAAATGTATGGTAGTCGAAAGTTTAGAAAAAGATGATAATTTTTGGGAAATTGATATGGAATCAAAATTAATTAGATTTTATTAAAATTGCATATTTCCAGAGCCAATAGATCCCAAGTACACTAGAGCAATGAAAATCAGAAATCTAGAATATATTTTGAATGCACAATAGACTAAAACCAAGTAGCCAAAGATTTTGGAAACAAAGTAATTATATAGATTTATACTATTTATTTTAGAAACTGTCGCTAAAATACCATTATTGATTAAAAATGTATTATATTGCAATATAATGAAAAAATGTGTCTTATTGTAATGGTTACTAGATATTTATTTATAGTACTATGTTCATGCAGTAAAAGTTACGACTCCAAATTGTTCATAGTAGAAGTTGGTTGTTTTATCCATGTTACTCAGCTTGTTAGAACTAACTGCAGAGGCAAGGGCACATCAAACAAGAGTTAGTAAGTTCTGACTTGATGTGGGCCTTTCCCAAATAGGTCTATTTTTTTTGCCAAAGAAATGAATTTATTCATTTGGAAGAACTGGACTAATGTATTCCACAGCACGATGTAGTCCATGAGCCAAACTTGTAAGATGGATATCAGGATAGAACAACTTCAAAGCACTTGCGATTTTCATTATATATGCCGTGGAATCCAAATATAGCACCATGGCCTGTTTACCTGAGCTCATCTAGGTCACACACTTTCAATTCATCATTCACGAATCTTGCAACATGGTATGTATGTTCCAGCACTTCTCAGTAAATCAAATATGGTTTGGAAATATCCTTAGAATCTCTCTTACCTACCACAAGGTTCACAACAAAATTACCCTAAACAATCGTGATTTAATCCACAGCAACCCATATGAAGGCATCTTCCATGTAGTTTATTATTCTTTCCATTGTTTCTTCATAATATTTATGCAGATAATTCTTTCTGGGTATTGATTCATCAGGAATTTGTCACTTTCATTAGTGTCACAAGAAGGATGCAAATTCAGGCCCTTGGAATTTAAAACATGGGATGTTCGCAGTGACCATTGCACTACACACGTCCTTACATAATTAGTTTCTTTAACTGAAAGGAAGGCACCTGCATCTTTGTTAAAAAAAGGATTCTTCGAATAACTAAGATTTTTTTTACGTACAAAGGTGTGCACCGCACATGTTGTTCCAATTGTGATTTTAATGGAACGTCCCATATTTTTGTTGCAAGCTTGGCACATTATAACTTTACTGTTGGTTGTGAAGGAGTCTATACCCAGCCCATTATTTTAATTTTGTATTTAGCAAGACTCCCCTGGTGTTATGGTGAACAAAATAAAATATCTTATGGTAGCTTATTGTTAGACTTTCACTTTCAACCGGTCATGTGAAACTAAAATCATTTGGAGATATTACAAGATGAGAATGTAAGTCATTAGACTAGTGTGTTGGAGGGGAGGGAGGTCCAGATCAAAATTACTTATCTGTTTGCTAAATTTAAAAAAAAAATGCATCAAAAGGTTAATTGTGAGGAGAGAAGGCTTGTACTTAGTGAAAAAACACTTGACTACCCGAGTTGGATTTTAGCCTTTTCAATAGTTCATTTAAAAATTCCTTTCGGCTGATTTAAACAGACCAAACCAAATCAAACCACGTTTAAAAACTCAATACGAATAATAGGGCACAGGTATCAAAGAAATATAAAAAAACACTTATATTTACCCCTTCAACAACTGTTTAAATCTCTTTCCCTTTTGGTTTGACTTGGTCGTAATATATTTATGGTATTTGATGAGACATTATTATTTTACAACTTGAAATTGCTTGTTTTGTTTGGCTTCTCACGGTGTACTAGCTGGAAGAAGTGTATGTACCACGGTTGAGAACCGCTGCTCTAGATAATTGAGCCGAATACTTAGCGTGTCTTCTTACTAAGCTAATTGTTTAATTCCCGTTGGGGGACTAATATTTTTCATATTTTGATTAATTTACAGCCTCAAGGTAGAACGTGCATGAATAACTTTCCAATTGATTTTAAAAGTCAAGAGAATCATTATATTATATAATTAGTCACAATTTTTTTCAAACAACATAGCAATAAGCAATAGGCATAAAATAGTTATGTTTTCACTAAACGCAGATTTAAAACGGTTTCATTTTACTGGAAAAATAAAGCAGTTTTCTAAGTAATGTATGTTAGAAACTAGTAATCCCACACAGTGTTGCCTGTGATTCTTCAAAAATTTGTTAAAAATAGGTTAACTAAGAAGCTAATTATAAATTTAAAAATCTTGTTTTGGGGTGCATTCGAACCCCCTTCCATCCCCCTATGTTAAAAATTTCAGATCTCTGTGTGCCGTAGATTTGGCTGGGCATCGCACACAAACAAACACACACAGGCAAACACTTCCTTTTATTATTATATATAGGAACAAAGCTTGTTCGATGTAGCCTTTATTCAAACACTTTGTGAGCCTAAAACTTCAGGTGGAGGCGGCCGACCGGTCTCTTCTTTGTTTGTCATTCAGAATACAGAAAGCCAATAGACCAAACGAGTGACACACACCAGGGTAGAGAAAGTAAGAGTGTGGTGGGGATATTTCCTCTCCTCAAGCAGGTACTCAGTTCAAGAAGGAAGATAAGAGCCAAAAGGGAATTTAGTCTTCTATTCTGCCACACCTTAATAAACTGTTTTATCGATGTTTGACTGTTGACATTTTATTTTTCATGAAACCCAACAAAATATCTAACTTAAGGATCGTATGCAATAAATTAGGGTTCTTTGCATAGTTGTATATAATTAAAACCAATTTGGTGGTAAGAATTAACAGTATCTTTATTTTAATCATCATTCTGGCTAGTAAACATAATATATGTCATGGCAGTAGACTTTGTAACGTGTGTAATGTGTTCTTATTTCTGTTAAAAAAAAGCCATAATTTGTTTTATTTATTTAGAGTTTATTTGTAGTTCTAGTTTTGATTTTCAGTTTTTGAAGAATTTTAATGTGTTCATTAAAATATTTACAAGATGGTTCGTGAGGTGAAAGTTTTAGAAGTGAGCATGTGCCGAAACGGTCGTGTCAAAGTTTCCCATAGAGGTTGGAGGGTAGGGTACTAGGCACATATGTTTTTCCACACCTAACAAATTTTTTTTTAATAATGATTTTATTCATGCTAATCTTGTTTGTCCAACAAAATAAAGATTACGGCTTAAGTTGTTTTTCAAGTAAGCCTAACTAAGTAATTTTTAAATTCAAAATATTATGCTTTGTTTAAGAGGTGAAAGATTCGACCAACTAATCCAGTAAACGAATCTCGAATACTTGTCAGGATTTGGTGGATTCGAGGATTTCAAGATTTGAGTGGTCCATCTCTACAAATTACACTTATATGTACAATTTACAATTTTGGCAGCACATAAAACCTTATTTTATAGTCACTTGAGCAATACTTTTTTGTAAATATTAGGGATGGGCCCTTGTATCCTTCAAATCCGTAAGGATATTCAAGATTCAAGGATTTGTGAGAAATTCAGATTCGAAACACAAATCCTTGAATATTTTTTTTAAGTGAAATTTTTTGGGGTGCTTTTAATATTCTATATTGGTGGTTGAAAACCATTTATAATTATAGAATGAACTTTACAACCAGGCCTCAGACCCGTAATTTAACACTTAACTGAATGTAAAATGTTATAATGAATGGATTATAAGAAAAAATGTTAACATTTAGTTACTATTTTTATTTTCTATCATTCCATCATACTATTTCCTCTTATGTTCATAGTTTTTCCCAAGATTTAGATTCGTAAAATAGTTGATTCAACCCATCTCTAATAAATATATATATGTCATAGGACTCATATCTATGCACAGTTTTTCCAATGTTCTGTGAGGTGAACAGAATATTGATTGAGACATACTATAGTTTAACTTGTCTTGAACAACCATTCCGACAACATAATAATTAATGTCACACTGCGACAGCAGCCCCTAACTAAACCCGAATAGTTCTATACAGACAATGTACCACATGTGGGGTTTAAATAACATGATTGATAACATATATTATATTGTTTCAAACTTTTCAGTACATCTAAAAGGTACATAAAATAACTTTTGGGATATTTAGTAAGAATGTAATTTTATTTAAATGGAATGACAGGGAAGAACCGCATAACTAGTTAGTTGTATTCTCCATGAAAAACAATTCTTTAGAGGTATTTATATTTATAAGAACAACCCACAGTATACAAATAAATAATTTAAACCTAACCTAGATTAGTCATTTGTTTTTGTTGCATTTTTTTTTGTATCTATGTGTATATTCACATACTAATGATCAAATGTTTAATTAAGAAATTACATGGCATTTATAATGGCAAAACAAATATAATGTTTTTTTTAAAATTTACTTGATAATTAAATATGGCAAGATTTGCCAATGAACTACCCATGGTACATGTTAAAAACATTAACAAATGATTGATTATGCATTTATTATCTTAAAATCACCTTTTTTATTTAGTTGTAGAATTAAGATTTGGTATTAAATTTACATATCAATTTAATTTCTATAGTTCTTGACAAATATTGAAATATAATTATTAAACGGGTAACCAAAATGTGACTAAAAGTTTTTTTTTCTTTCTAAATCAAGCTTCACAATATAAAATAAACTACTCAATTATTTTGCACTGACAGCTAATTAAAAAAACAAAATACATCCCAAAGAATGTATATACACCTGTAGAAATATTTCCCAAATTTTAGCTAATAAGTCGTATTTCTACCACAGTTTGGGAAACACTTATCTACAGGACACCTACAGAATAAACCAGATAGCAGAGGTGAGGTGTGACATCTAAAACAAAGCATGTGATATTTTAGAAGCCACGTTATTAGTTATAAATAATAATACCATACTAGTCTATAGTAAAAGATTCCCTCCTGTTATACTAATAATTATTTAAACAAATCCATCAATAAATCAGGTCCAAATGCACACTCATAAATTGTTTTAATATCACTCAATGGGGGGTTTACATTTATATTTGTCTATTCATTGCCATATTTAATCAAAATTAATTTTCTAGTCATAAAATATTAGTTTAAAAAAAATTTATTCTATTATAATAGTATGGTAGGTACTTCTTACCTTAAACTAAGGATTATAAAAAATTGAGCACAAATAAAAGTAAAAACACTAATACAAATTTACAAACACCAAAATATTGAAGTGTTTATAAATATGTGTTATTTATGCTCTATTGTATACAATTCTATTTGTATTTATTAGCTTAATTAACTTCATTTCATGCATATAACCTAAAACTAAGCCACCAGCTCCGCTATTATATGTACAGTAGCCCCATGGCTTCTTTGGTGGTGACTGACAGGTAAAAGCTTTGAAAAGTTACCAGACCAAATTATGTATCCCTACGGCGAATAATATGATCTGCAAAAACATGTGTTTAGCAGCTATCAATTCTGATGGTTAAAATTTAGGTATATACCTAAATGTTGACTTACATTAATAGAATCCAATATAAAAAAAATTGTTGGTATAATTGAATATAAAGTTAAAAAAATATAAAAAATGTATGTGAAATTGCAAACTTTTATATTGAGTGTATATAGATTGATTGACAATTTGACTAAATTGATAATTTAAAACTATACATAAGATATCAGAAAATTATTAAAATGACACATTAAAAATGTGAGTTAAGGTCACATACATGAATAACATATGAAAATATTCACCTAAAGGGCACAAACACTTTAAATTACATACATTGACCTATAAAGCTATAAAATTAACATTAGTATAATGCTTGGCTGTATACAATTAGAAAATTATTGAAAAAATTTGAAAATATTTTGACCTTAGATTACATTAAGTTTGTTGGTTAAGAAATGTTGAATTATATAAATTGTTAATTGAATTCTATTTCTTATCTGGATAATTCCCTTGCTACTTTGTAAGCTGCGTAGAAACAGCCTTAAAAACCTTCTACATGTTTCGGCACATCAACGGCACCATCCTCAGGACTAAGCAATAAGTTATGGTGCAAGTAACTAGTTGTCAGCCAAGTAAGAGAATGACTTTGTGAATAACCAATATAAAAATGGTAAATATGCTATTTCATTTTTATATCACTCACCCACATTTTTAATGTCATTTTAATCATTTTCTGATATCTTATATCTTGTGTATAGTTTTAAATTATCAATTTAGTATAATTGTCAATCAATCTATATACACTCAATATATTAAAAGTTTGCAATTTCACAGAATTTTTATTTTTTTACTTTATATTCAATTATACCAACAGTTTTTTTATATTGGATTCTATTAATGTAAATTAATATTGCTTCCTTACTACGATTTCATCATGTTTTTCAAAAATAAATGTTGACTGTCAGAAGTCCACTGTGAGCTGTCAGTCAGCACCAAAGAAGCCATGGGGCTACTCTAGTGTTGCCACATACAATATTGAAGTTTAAGCTAGAGTGAAATTATTATGTCAAAATTTTAGCAGTACACCCATATTTCAACAAAGGACCTCAAACACATTATTAGTCAATAAAGTATTCCTACTTTTTTTAAATGGTCCTCAAATATAATCAGAATAATTTTTATCAGTCAGTAGATGCAGTAAAAAAGTAATTACTCTATATAAGAGGTGGGTTGAAACTTGAAACCACTATTTTACTAAACTGGATCTCCATTTTACCTTAGAATCCTGTGTCTCAAATTATAACTCAAATATTGTGGGGGGGGATTATGAACAGAAGAGGACATATGAATATAACAGAATGATAGAAAGAAAGTAGAAATAGTAACTAAATGTTCTCTTTTACGCTAAAATGTATTTATTATAGCATTCACACATTCCATTTGAAGCATTGCGCCTGCTTCAACATGGATGCCTTTGGGATCTGCCAGGCCATCACGCCACCGACTGGAATCTCTGCAACCATAATGGCATGGGTTCGGCTCTACATTTCCTGCCACCTCCTAACGCCCAGGTAATCCTGCTACTACGAGCTGTTGGATCCCAACTTACAACTATTTCAGAGGAGCGCACTGCCGCACCTCTTGAACTAAGTTTACAGGAGGTCTATGGAATGGCAGAATGGAGCAAGCAACATCTTCTACCTCAAGAGTGGTCGCGCATTGTTTGTGCATGATTGCAACCAAGAGCAAGAGTCAAGCACTAAGACTGGGTCATTGTGCGGCCTGCCATGCACCTAGGCGACAGCCAGCTTTACCAGCATTCAAGACAGGAAAGCACACCTCAAAAAGTTTTGTACAGAGAAAGCAACACGTAGCTGAGGGCCAAATTAAAGTGTGAAACGTCAATTCTGATTGTAACGTGTGATTTAAACTAAGGAAACCGAGTGTATATATTCCAATACATCCTGTATTGTGATTATAGAGCTTCGTTGTCATTATTTTATGCTGTGTTTGACTATATATACTGCCAAATTATCGCCAAATGAACATTTTCGGTAGCAGACTGGACTCATATACCAATGTCGTGTAAACATAGAAACTTTGGGCTTGTCCCGCTATATCTTTTGCCGTTATTAATACTGTATTGTTAGGACAGTTTGTTTCTGCCAAATTTAACTTTAACGCTAGAATCTTTTCATCTAACCTTATGAACTTAAGAAATCTATATAATGAATAATAATGTTGTTTTTGGGCTTCTCCTGTAATGAATTGACTTTGGACTTAACTTTAGATTTTTATGATTTATTTTTAATATTTGAGTATTGAAATGCTTTTACGTATTGTTGTTTCTGGACTTATACTATTCTATATTTTGCTAGGCGTTATTGATGCTATTGGGCTTCTCCAATTGTACAAGGTGTGGCTACTAAATAACCGGACTATTTTTTTACCAATTATCTGAGGTCTCAGCAACAACCAGTAGGGTCAGATAGTGATCTATGTTCTTTTCTCCTTCTACCTTCCAAATGTCAAGGTCGTGCAACCAACAGTTCAACCGTAGCCTTTGTTCAAAGTGGACCGTGGACCTGAGCTCTGTCAGAATTATGTTGAATGCAAAAGGTGAGCAGTGTGTCAACGTGAAATTTCTTGTAAAACTTGGGAAATCGGCTACAGAAACGTACAATTTGTTAAAGGAAATTTATGGTGATCAGTGTTTATCTTGTACTCATGTGTTCAATTGGTTTAAAAAAATTTAAGGCGGGGAGGAAAGAGATCAAAGACAAAGGTACCCTGGTCGTCCTCGTACATCAAACACAGATGTTAATATTGAAAAAGTGAGTGAAATTGTCCAAAAAATATCGATGCTTGAGCATTCGAGCAATCGCTGACTTAGGTAATATCGATAAGGAAACTGTTCCACCAATTTTACATGAAAATTGACTCACGAAAAAAGTTTGCTCTAAAATAGTGCCAAAACTGCTCACTCCTGAGCAAAAGGAAACTCGAATGAACATTTGTGCTGACATCTTTCATAACATCGAAAATGATCCAAACTTTTTAGAAAATGTGTTTTTTTCAATTCGACCTTGTAACTATAAGCCCCAATCCATGCATTGGAAGAGTCCCAGTTCACCAAGACAAAATAAAGCACAGATGAGCAAGTCCAAATTCAAAGCAATGATGATAGTTTTTTTTTATATCCGAGGGATTGTTCACATTTATTTGGAACCTGAAGGTCATACTGTTAACCAGGTTTACTATAAGGAGGTTTTGATAACCCTTCGTGAACGCATAAGAAGAAGAAAACCTGAAATGTGGAAGAACGGCTCGTGGATTCTTCAACAGGACGACGGACCAACACATAAAACGCTGTCTATCCAAAGGTTTTTGGCACCGCACAAGATTCCCGTGTTGGAACATCCAGCTTACTCACCTGATCTAACCCCATGTGACTTTTCTCTGTTCCCGAAGATCAACTTTGCACTAAAAGGAACCTGTTTCAAGTCTGATGATGCTGTGAAGGAAAAAGCAACGAAGCTCATGAACAGCCTCTCAGAAAAGGACCTGAAACATTGCTTCAAACAGTGGAAGATTTGTGTGGTGAGGTGTAGGGTTCAGGGAGGGGACTACATTGAAGGTGATAACATGTCCATTGAGTAATTTTGTAAATACAATTTTTTAGAGCATCAGTCCAGTTATTTAATATCCAAACCTCATATGTTTTGTTTAGGTATTATTAATGTTTCTTGGCCTTCTCCTGTCTGATGTTTGCAAGTTAGTATTAATACTTTTGAGCTTCTCTCATAATAAATATATTAATTTTAGGCTTAACTTTGTAATTATGAAAGTGGGTTTGTGTATTGTTGTTTTTGGGACTTCTCCCTGTAAATATCTTGCTTGGTGTTGTTGCTTGGTGTTGTTTATTTAAGAGTGTCTCTCTTTAATGATTAGTAAATATTTGATCATGTTGTTGGGCATTTCTTTAGTTATCTTTTGCAGTAAAATCAATGACACACCTGTATTTTTTCAATCTAAAATATTTGTTTTGTTTGGAGAATGAATTATTTTAATGATGATATTATTACTTTACATTAGAATTTGTGATATCCTCCCTTTGTATTATTTGTAACCGACTCTGGGTTAGGTTCGTAGTTACACATTAAGTGTCAAATTAATGGTTTGGGGTCTAGTTGTTAAGTTTTTCCTAGGATTATGTTGGAGCTAAGTCACCAATAAGCAAAAGAAGAGCTCTAAAACATAATCCAATTAAAAATTTTTAAAGACAAAAGAAACTTTTTAAAAAAAAATCTTGAATTCAATATTTTCTCAAATATCTTTAAGAATTCAAGAGTTCAAGGATTTGAGGATCCCATCCTCTTGACCTAAAATAAAAACACTTAACTATCCAGCTAAATACACAACCACTTTGTGGTGTAGAAATAAATAAAAAAATAAAAACAAGAGAATAGAAAGTCTGTGTATATTCTGTCGTATGTGAAAGCCAACTCTACCAATGATCACTCCACATGTTGTAACTAAAATAAACTATGAAGGGGGGGAGTACCACTCGCCAAAGCCTAGATGCACTTTAACATGTGTGAAAATAAGATATAACTTTAAGCATAGTGAGGTATTTCCGGCATACAGAAGCGGACTGCAGCCAAAACCACCCCTCTGAGAGGAAGTAAGAACAAGGTAAAAACTTGTGATAGAATTATGAAAGGTGCATACTTATGGTTAAAAGAGATGTGGTCTGATACACATTTCTGCTAGCATTGGAATATCATAGGACAGGTATGATGGGTAGTGTTTTTATTTATATCAGCATGTGCCATAGATACACCTTTTCTGTCACTACCGCCTCCATCCACCTTATCTCTTTCCACTTGCTTTGTGATTAAGATTGCTTGTTTCTTTAGCCTTAAGGGATAAATCAAAGCACTTTTAGTTGGGAAAGTTTTCACGTATATTTGTCAAAATTTTGGTGTATACGCTTCCTCCCTGTGACCCCTCTCCCACTATCAGTGCGACATTTGTAATCCTACTTGTTAAATGTCAAAGAGTACATGCTGTAGAGAAGGGTTAGTTAACCTTTAAGAGCAATTAAAATAAAGTATGAATGGGACCCTAGAATCCTTGAATCCCTCAAATCCTTAAGGATATTCAAGCATTTGAGACTGAAATCCTATGATATATATATATTTATTTTCAATTTTTCAATTGAACTTTGTTTTAGAGCTCTAATACTGCTTAATTGTGGCTAAGAGCTAGATATAACTATAGGATGAACTTAACAACCAAGCCCCAGACCAGTAATTTAAGACTTACCTGAATGTTTGAATGTTATAATTAATGGATCATAAGAAAGGATGTTAACATTTAATTACCGTTTCTACTTTTATTATTCTTATTATATTTATATTTCCTCTTTGTTCATAATTTTTAACAATATTTGGATTTAAATTTGAGATTTGGGATTCAAATATGGATATTCAAATTCATAAAATAGTGGATTCGACCCAACTCTAAAATAAAGGCAATCTAAATTGATGATGTGTTGATTGAGAATTATAGTATGAAGAATTGTATTTGTGTGGACAATTTGGACACATGCGCTACATGCCTTACATGCACTGACGCCTCACCAGAGTTAGAAAGAATGGTCAGGATAGTTCTGGAAATAGTATATATAATGAAGATTTCAAAAAGAGATTAATATTACATACCGTAATAATTGAAATTACCAGTACAAAAATTATGTCCTAATCAGCAAACTATAAATGTCTAATAATTCACTATGGCCATAATTAGAGTAAAGCCTAAATAGAAACAAGAATACTTTTTTTGGAACCAAAGTACTTATTCATGCTCAATTATGAGCATCATGAAATTTAGTGAGGCCTATTAAAGTAAATATTCACCTCATTTTAAGAACTATACACACCCAAAAATAAACACTACTATAGTTACACACAAGCAAAATGAGTTAAGAGATCCAAAATTTGTCTTTTTATTGATATAATTTATTTATTTTCCCACTTTCGTTATATGGAGTAAGATTCGACCCCATGGATGTAAAACATTATATGCAAATAGATTGAACTTTAGCAAGTTGTTTAGTTTTGTTATTCATGACTCTTTTATATAAAATTAATACTAAAATATTCATAAAATGAGCCCTTCTTCTATACTATAGAGTGCAAAGAAATAAGTTGATTATGTTTTATTTAATTTTATGTTTGAGAAAAATTTATATCGCTTGATTTAATCATAATATTTCTAACCATAATTTGCTTATATGCAAATAAAATATTTTTATTAATGTATTTAATACCAACGCATACCAATTTATTTAATTCCTTGTTCATTTTACTTTTAAATAATCATTATAGTAGTGGTTAATGTTTTGTTTGTGTAAAGAAGAAAGATGGCAAACATCGGAATGTAAAAGAGCAAAGGTTAAAAAATGGTATTAAAAAAATATGAAATGCATTGAATGCTGTCTTAACCAAATAAATTCACAATGAAAAACTGTACTGAATTTGAGAATTTTAAACTAAAATTTTGTTCAACTTGAGAAAACATGCAAAAATGAACAGCTTGGTATGTATCCAATTGACGGCCAAGTAATTTAAATTACTATCAATATATGTAGCATGAACAATTTAAAATTATTTGAATTTAATTCTACTGAGTATCAAACGTTATCAATAAGAGAACTTTGAGCTAAATTTTGATCAAAAGTGGGAAAGATAACCAACCCACTTACCTGGGTAACGCCGGGCTATAAACTATCAAGACACACAAATAATAAGTACAATTGGTAATAAATATATGATAGAATATTAGGAAAATGGTAGAGAACAAATAAAAGTAAAAACACTAACACATATATTGATATGTGTGCAAATATGTTTTAATGTTTTAACTTTTATTTGTGCTTTACCATTTTCCTAATATTCTATCATTTTATTTATTACCAATTGTTTTTGCTCAATGCACTTTATTTCATACAATAATATGTACAAACACTAAAAAACTAAAAACTTAAAAAACTACCAAACACAAGGAGCTTTTTACTCCCTCCTATTTCTAACCATAGCAGAGTGGCCAATAATTATTAAAGTAGTTAAAAAACTAAAAACATAACTTCATTTTTTGCTTATAATTTTAATGCAAGAAATGGAACAAATTATTCACAGATTTTGGCTATATACTTTAATTTTACAAAATGTCAGATTTCACTAACAACCATGACAATATTATATCGTTTATTAAAATTATAAATTTTCAGTTATTATTTTATTTTGGAACTATGTTAACAAGGGGGGAAAAATGATCTTTCTCTACAAATTGCATTCAATGAACATAAAACTAAAACACGCATACTACGTAAACATTCACAGGCATGATCCATTCCCAATTATGACAATGTTTCATACAGCAATATGTTATTGATAATCATTAACCATACAACCTATTATCATGGAAAAAGAATGTAAGGCTGCAACATAGCTTAAAATATGACAGTACCATATTAGTAAACATTAAATTATATGTATATCATTAATCACCATGAATCTCATTATCATGAAAATGCTGAAACAGCATAACTATTGTGACATTACCTAATATATGGGACGTGTATGAAGATGAAACTTAGGAAAAGTATGTTTCTACACTAACGAGAAAAGAGGTAGGAGGAATTACTCAGTGCCAAGGTACTTGATTGGGGTTGCTAATGGTGCCCAGCTTGTAATACCTGGCTGTGGAGGTTTGGTTGAGTCCAGCTACCACACTAGAAGGTGTTTGTATAGCAGGTGTCGCTGTGTCCCCTTGTGCTTGTGTTCCATCCCCCTTAAGCACCGACACACATTTCCAGTGTTTCAGGTAGTTGGCTGGAATAGCAAGAAACACTTGTTTTCAGCAAACGCTTGACATCCTTAGGACCACCTTAAATCTAGTGGCCATCAAACCCACTCAGAATCATCATCAATATCATTAACTGTCTCCTGCTTGAGTGGCCAGGCCAGTTTAGTAAAATGCCTCCAGCTTCCTCTAGCCTTCCATTATTCTATCCTTCCACCATTCTTCCTCTTTTTTCATCGCTTCCATTTTTCTCTTCTCACACACTTTCTGTTATCTACTCCTCTCATCTCTTTCTTGGCCTCCCTCCACAATTATACATGGTAATTTAAAAGATCTTTTTCTTTTAATAGCAGTCACTTTAATCTTAAAATTGGTTTCATTAAATTTTAATGAATAGCCAGATTTCACTTAAATGGTTACATTTTAAAATGATATAGGCCTAAGCTTGCTTATTGAACTCAAGCACGATTCGACTTGACTAATAGGAGTTTTATGAAACACTCGTTCAAGCTCAACTTAAGTGATAAAGATTAAGCTTACAAACTCAAGAACAGTATTATTACTCAATAATAATGGTTAAAATAATGAATAACTGCCAGTTTTTAAACCTTAATTTGGCACATATAGAAGTGGTGTACAAGTGTTTTAAAGTTTGGTTATGAGGGCTAACAGCCCTTAAGAGACCATTTCATTTTAATTCAATTTATTTGAGGTAGGCCTATTCAGCGTGCAATTTCAGCACATGACTTATAAAACTATCTTAAATCTAGAACAGACAACATCCAGCCCTTGGCAGTTAATTCATCACTGTGAAAGGGGAGACCCATATTTAACCAATGATAAATTTTTCGACCACACCCAAAATCAAATTTGTGACCCTTAACTTGGCAGACAGACACACTACCGACTGAGCTACTGTGTCAGACTTTAAGAGACTAAAAAATGTTTGTGGTATTCATCTAAAAATTGATAGTTGTGAAAAAGAGTATTAAAAAAACTTATGGAAAGGAATGTTTGAATTTTAAGTTTATGTATAAAAAGTCATGATTTAGACACAGTACCTACGCTCATTTTGTATCTCAAGAAATAAAATAAGGAAATAAACCAATAGCTTTATTAAGATTATTATGACTATATTGAAGCCTTGTAACTACAGTATTTGAATCTGTGTTATTGCCTCAAGTATGGCACTGCAGAATTCCTTCTGGTTTACCATGATTTGATTTTATGTTTAATGTACTCTAAAAAGTCTTTTCACTCAAAAGGAATAAAACGTAATTACAGAATTTCAGTAGAAACAAATAATTTAATACAAAACATTTACCCATCAAATTAAAGTAGATATTTAGACACCTGCAACAGTGGCTATGGGTTCTAAGACATAGGACTCGCATTGTATTGGTTCGTCAACGGTAAGGTCAGGGGTTTTGAAAACTTCTCAGCTGCATTGAGGGCGGTTTCATGCTTTTAAATTACCAATTTGGTTTTCCTAGACATTATTCTCAATAATATAGTACTTCCTCTTAAGTCTAAATTACAGTCCAATTTTCATATTAAAAGGGATAGAAAAATTTATCAGATCTTTTTTCACTTAATCGTATGTCAAATCATGTGATCTGCAGCTATGACTAATGAATGATAAACAAATACAATCATATAACATACATAATATTAATAATAGTAAAATGTAATCGATATTGACTATGGAAAAATGTATTTGTATTTTATAAACATTTCTTTCAAGCAAAATCCTACCCTTGTATTGAGCCATTAATAACTCCTATGTTACACATACTAATTTTATAAACTATATTTGACTATAAAGAGTATAAATTAAATGGTTAAGATGCAGCAGTTGAAAATATCTAAAAGTTATGTCAGCCACAAGGGTGTAGGGAGAATTTAATTTGGGGGGAGGGGGGGTTAAAAATTATAAGTTAAAGACATGATGATTAAAACTTACTATTAAGAGAAGGAGGGGGTGGGGGGTTAGGGCAGTAAAGAAAGCAACAAAACAGTTTCAGGACTTACTAATCTCCTCCACTATTTAATGTTAGAAAATTGGATGCTATTAGAAAATGTTTGTAGTAGTCCTCACTAGGATATTTTTTTTAAATTTGGATGCCCCTAAAAGCTGTTTAATGTGTCCCTTTTCAGATTTTTTTTTAAAATTAGATACCTCTAGAAGCTATATGAAGTAGTCTTCAACCAAGAAATTTTTAAAATTAGGTGCCCTTAGAAATTATAGGAATAGTCCTCACCTGGATTTTAATCAATTAGAGTGATATTCACCTGACATTTCTTTTAATGAAAACTAAATGTCTCTAGAAGCTATTTGGAATGATCTGAAAGATATTTTAAAAGTGACTGGCTTCGTAATCTTCGGAAAATTTTAATGGGTGGGTGGAGGGAGTTTGAAACTCATAAACACCCTTCACCCTTCTCCATGCCCATATTGGCCAAGATTAAATACTGAGCACAGTTCATTTGAAATCTCCTCCAACCACTAACTCCAAGTTTCCAGATCAACTCTAATGTATTCATATGAGATCTGATAGACCATATGTTGAGCTGCTCTCACGTTTGGCAGTCAAAACTTTCACAACAAACAATTTGTTTTTGAATATGTTTTTCATTTAACTGTTTTAACATTAATCAAACACTAACACTAACTTATGAAAATAACTGGTTGGATGTTTCTTTTTTGTGGAAGCGGCATCTTCGGTTCACTTGTAAATGTTTTAAAAACTGAAACATCTAAAAGGGTGAATTCTCTTCACAAATTATTATGGTGAACCAGACCAAATGAAGGATGTTGATGATGTCATACAGTGTTCAGTTGTGTTTATGCGCATTTGTTTACACTATAAAAAGTTTTATTATAAAACTAATACATTGTTTGGCTCTTTCACCAAGTTGTAAAACCAGATTTACTTATTTTGCTGCCCAGTTATAAGATACAAATGTGAATATAATAATTTTTACTTATTATTACATGCACCATAATTTTAATTGTTGCTACAACCATGAAACAAATTAACATAATAATTTTATTAATATCTAATACCTTAGCTCAGTCGTAGGTTGTCTGTCTACAGAGCTAAGGGCAGTGCGGGTTAAGAAGTCCCCGGCTCCTTGACCATTCTTAATGGTCTTGTGCAAATTCAAAAATTCCATTTTATGCCCTTATTTAAGTTTTTTTTTTAATATATATACAGCGGACATAATAATCTCCTAGAGTCTTAGAAAAGTTTTCAATCACAATGTTAGTTTTTAGTTGATTGCAACACTTCAAATGCTATGGAATAAATTTCGCTTAATAAATGTTTTAAGACTTTACAGTGAGGGTCTTGATGAATCTTTAAAAGTAGAAATGTCACAGTCCTATCAAGAGTGTCGATGTAGTAAGTTGCCAAGACATTGCCATAAGTTTGATAAAAATTTTATCCATATTTTTCCAAATGTAATTACTGCTTTTAAGTAATTCTAATTGGTAATTCCTCTTACCAACTGTGAAGCAGAGCTCTCTTTTTCAAAACTTATCTTAACTAAAATAAATTACGGTCAACAATGCTTGAACCAAGACTTAATGGTCTTGCTATCATATCATTAGAACATAATATTACAAGACAGTTGTCATTTGATGATTTTGTGCAAACATTCGCAAATATTAAGACAAGTAAAAATACATTTTAAATTGACATTTCTACTTGTAGCTTATGTTTAATTTTGTACATTTTTGTTTGATTGTAACTATAATATTTATTTAAATTCTGTGTTTCGCTAAGATTTAACACTTTAAATATACTCAAAATATGATATTCCAATGCTTCTTTTTATTTACATTTTTAACTGCATGTTCTATAAGGCCTTGGACATCTTACGTGGCATAAGGAGATAGGGCCTCAAATTCTGTAATATCCCCAGGGCTTCCAAGTTACTTAAACCGGTACTGACTAAGGGTTCCGGGTTCAATTCCCAGCATGGTTGAAAAATTTATCATTGGTGAAATGTGGGTTTATCCTTTCAAAGTGATGAATTAACGGCCGGGGACTAGATGTTGTGTCTGTCCTAGTCTTAAGTTTGTTTATAAGGCCTGGCAAGCTGGCAGTGAAATATATATGACAAATGAAAAACTGTCACAGGCTGTCAGTTACCAACGCCTTAATTCTTTAATTGACTCTACTAACTACAACTGGTAGTATTCTAAATGGGAGAAACTGACCTTTCCATAGTCTCACACAGCCATCATCCCCCGAGGAGGCAAGGATGGTTCCTGTGATGTTCCAGCACACCCTCCAAACAATGCTGTAATGGTCATCAAACTGAGCTGTCATTTGTATGTCCAGCTTCATTAGACCACTCTGCGCGTTGGAGCTATCTCTGGCATAAAACACAAACTAATAATAGTCCAATTTTCACAGAGAGAACATTATCCGACAAGTTAAAACAATCTACTTTCCTTGCTTGATACTGTCAAGTCATGTTATCTGCAACTATCATGTTTGATAGATATTATCAATACCTATAAAATAATACAATAAATAAATAAAAATATTATCTATGTTGATGGAAAAAGTTTTTATTTTCCAAAAATTTCCTCCCACTAGAGTCCTACTATAAATTAAGAAAGTGCTAAGAAGAGCTGTAACCGGCAATCACAAACTACTTTAATATATTTATACGTCTTGCCATGTGATCAAATGCTGTAACTTTTGATAGTTTGTATGAATTCCAGAGAAGGGACACTTTAATCCTCTAACCCTATGTGTTATGTTTGCATTTTGTTATTTCTTCAACTATAAAATAAACAATACATAATTGGATATAAATAATATTCTCTCTCTCCCGTTCTCTGGACTCATTTATATATATAGGTACACAACATTTAACAACGACTCTAGTGATGAGTGTGACTCGACTACTCTATTCATGTGTTCACTTTCTTTAGACTAGGTATTTATTTATATATTTATATTTTATAATATAAAACTTCTCCCCCCCAACAATTAATTTAAACATATATACTTTTATTTTTTTTATAAATCTAGTCTTATAGGTTTTCTTATTATCCTACCAGCTCTGGAAGTTATTTTAGGAGATGCAAGTTTAGGCAGTTAGTGATGGAGGTGATTTTGGTTGAGGACTGGTTTGCTGTATTGTTGGAATAGTCTCAGGTTGGATAGGCCTTGGACTACATATTGGAGTTAGATAGATTGGCCCATTTATGCTGGGCTCTGGATTATGAAAGGATAAAGGTGGATTCAATGACTTCTTTAATCCATTCCTATTCCTTCTAATTTCCTTGCCATTACTTTGTGTTACAACAAAAGATCTGGGTGTGAAATGTTTGTTTACTATTTGACCTGGCTCCCAAACTTTGTCTTTTTGTATCAAAATTGACTATTTAGGTTGTAAATCAGTAAAATCTTTAGCACCTATCATACCTCATCTTTGTCTTATTATTTTTTCCTATAAGTTTAGCAGTAATATTGATATGATATTTAGCGTATAGCCCGAATGGGTAGTAAGACGCGGTGCTAAATATAGATATGATATTTATTTTGTCTGAGCAGGTTAGATAAGGTAGATATTTTACTTTTAATCCTTTTATTTAACATAAGTTGTGCTGGAGATAAATTTACATTTTTAATTGGAGTGTTTCTGTATTCCATGCGTGATATAAAAATATCTTGACTTCCTTTGTAAGCTTTTCGAAACATATTTTTAGCTATTGAAACTGACTTTTCCACAAGTCCATTAGACTGAGAGTAAAGTGGACTTGAGATTACAGTTAAGAAATCAAAATCTAAGGCAAAATTTCTAAATTCCAAACTGTTGAAAGGCATGTTATCTGAGATAAAAATGTTTGCTATTCCAAATCTAGCAAATATTGATTTGAGTTTTTGAATTACATAATTAGCTGTTTTATCTTTTAAAGTTTATATTTCTATACATATAGTATGATAATCAGTTACAACTAAATCATCATCAGACCCAGATTCAAATAAATTTGTAGCTAATTTTTGCCAGGGTCTATCAGGTGGTGGATGACTAATCATCGGTTGTTTGGCATTACTTTTGTGAAATGTTTCACATATTTTACAATTAAGTACGATTTATTGGATTTCTTTGCACCTGCCTGGCCAAAATAGCACTTGTATTGCCCTTGACTTACATTTTTCAATCCTTAAATGACGTTCATGAATTAAGGTTATGGCCTTTCTTAATGAAGTTGGTACAGTTAGCTTATCATCTAAAAATAACAAATCATCTTCTACAGTAATTTTGTCCTGTAAATTGAAGTAAAATGTAACATTATTAGGACAATTCGATTTTGTGTTTGGCCACCCATTTACAAAAAAGTATCTAAGCAAACCTTTTTTCTGTTTTCATTTTGAACTTAGCTTTTTTTTCACAGTCAATTGGTAAGTGGCAACTTAGTGAGTGAACTACATATGTTAATTTTGAATCATCTTTAACTGGGTCTTTTAACTTTTAAGTAAGCTCTAGATAAGGTATTTACCATAAACATGTGTTTACCATGTACATAAGCAATTATGATTTGATATTTAATTAATTTAAGCAATAAACTTTGCAATCTAGAAGACACTTTAGAAATATCTTTATTTACAATAGTTACTAAAGATTTGTGGTCAGTTTGAACATGTACAAGTCTGCCAGGTGACCTGGCGGTCTAGGGATAAGGTGTCAGACTTCTGTGCTGGCAGCCGAGGTTCTATCCTCGTTCCCGGCACAGATTTATCTGATTGTCAAACTCTTCCTTCACATCTGACAAGACATCTTGTGAATGTGGGGAATGCCAGGCCTCCACCGTGGTTCGGATTCCACGTTAAACTTGTAGGTCCTCCATTTCATCTCACAATCACCCTACCATTACACATTAGCGTAAGTGCGTATAACCCGAACGGGTAGTAGTAAGACGCGGTGCTAATAATAATAATACAAGTCTGTCATAGGTTAGCTGGTGAAACTTTTCAAGGCCATAGGTTATGGCTAAAAGTTCTTTTTCTATCTGAGCATATCTTTGTTCAGACTCTGTAAGAATTCTAAACCCATACGAGACAGGGTGTTCATTTTGTAAAATACAATCGCCAAGGCCATCCTTAGAGGAGTCACACTGTAACATTAATGGCTTGGAACTATCAAAAATAGCTAATACCGGTGCTTTTGTTAACTCACTTTTTAACAGATTAAGCGCTTGTTCATGTTCAGGTAGCTACTGCTATTCAATATCATTTTAAGTAAAATAACGCAAAGATGCAATTATCTTAGATAGGTTGGGTATGTATTGCAATAAGTACTTTGACATCCCAGTAACCTCATTAACTCTTTTTTACTTTTAGGTTTTTCCATCTTTATAGTGGCTTTAACATGATCAGGATCAGGTTTAATTCTTTCATTAGAAACAATATGTTATAAAGTTTACCGATTTTACTCTTGAACTGAAACTTGTTTTTATTAAACTTTAGATTGTTTGCTTCTTTTGAAAGACTTTATTTAAAATCTGATCATGCTCTTTTTCACTAGACTCACCAATAATTACATCATCAAAATAGATTTCGCATCCTACAATATTACCAAAATTATCAAAGTTTTTAATTTCAGGGGTTAAACATAACTTATAGGGTAATCTTTTAAACCTATGCCTGCCAAATGGTGTATTTTATCTTTCTACCCAAGCAAGTTCTTATTATCAAAAGCTAATAATTAAATCCCTAGATTAATTAAATTCTCTGGATAAATGTGACAGAATAATTTATTTTAGATGTAAACAAACTTCTCTCCAGGCATTTTTTGTCTTGTTCCTGACCTTACAACTTTTTAAAGTTTTGTCACCCACACAGGCCGTGATTCAAATCAGTAATTCAGTAACTACATCAATATCACTCATTTTCATATGCAACTCGACCACCAACCACAAAGCACGTGTGTTCGCTCAGGAGCGTGTCAGACGACTAAATATCGGCCTGTGTATACATGCCCATTTAAAACCATGAGTGACTGCCCTGTGGTGCCCGGCCAACATTAGACAGCAGTCGAGGTTCAATCCAGCTACTACCCGTTCGCTGGTCGACTATTTCCTGGCTGATCGCAAAATCGGAACGTGTGAAAGGAGCCATATCTCTCAATATGTTTCTGCATGCCCGATTACGGTAGATTGAAAATTGGAATGTCTGAAACGAGCCTTAGGAGTAGGTCTGGGTCTTGAAGCATGCATTCTTGAAGATTATTATCTTGGATTCCCAAAACGATTCTGTCCCTTAGGAGAGAATCCTCTTCCTTGAACTCGCATGTAGATGCATAGGTTTGTAGTTCCATTAGGAAGCTGTCAAAAGTTTGGCCTTCTTTCTGGTAGACATTGAAGAATTTATTCTTTCAAAAATTACATTTTTGGTTGACAGTCCGCTTCAAATTTTTTCAGGACAGTTTCAAGTTTACCCTTATCTTCTTATATTGCATACTCAAATTCAGTAGAATGGCTATTTTAGTAGTTTCTTTGGCTTTAGTTTTTTTTACTGCTTTCATAAAGTGTGTATCTTTGTTTGAACTTACGCCAATTTTCTGATACGTTGCGTTCAGTTCTAATAGTTGAGGTGGGCAAAAAATTGTGTTTTTCATGATTATTTTATTCTTCAAGAGATCAGTCTTATTTTTTATGTGAACTTCAACGACGCAATACCAAACAACTCTGTTTTACTACTAACACAATTGTTAAGGTTATTCACTTGACCATATATTTGTGTCCAACTCGCCATCGTTCACTTCTGACACCATGTTATGTTTGTATTTTACTATTTCTCTACTTAACTATTAACAAACCATACATAATTGGATATAAAGAAAGTTTTCTTCCTTCAGTTCTCTGGACTCATTTATATATAGGGTGACCTGGTGGTGAGACTTTTGTGCTGGGGGTCCGGGGTTCAATCCTCGGTCCCGGCACAGAGTTATCTGATTGCCAAACCCTTCCTTCACCTCTGACAAGACGTATATTAATCACAACTTGTGAATGTGTGGAATGCCAGGTCTCCTCAGTGGTTAGGATTCCACGTTAAACTGTAGGTCCTCCATTTCATCTCACAATCACCCTACCATTACACATTAGCTTAAGTGCATACAACTCGAACGGGCAGTAACACGAGGTGCTAATAATAATAATAATATTTATTTATAGGTACACAACATTTAACAACTACTCTAGTCATGTGTCTTAGCTACTCTATAGTCATGTAACTCAACTACTCTAGCCATGTGTTCACTTATTTTAGCCTAGGTATTTATTTATATATTAATATTTTATAATATACAGCACTGTGGTAATCGAGAGATTCAAGATTCGTAATAATCTTATAAAAGTACCTCAAATACAATTATTAAGACCTTGACTTCAAATAAAATTTTTAAGCTTAAGCAATTGGTAAAAGGAATTATTATTAATTCACTAAATAAAGTGTTATCTTTGTTGTTTATGATGTAATATGAAACACAAAATAAAATGGCATTTGTCAATGAAACCACGCCTTACACCACTTTCTTTTTTAAATTTGATTATAATTATTTTCATTTTAACTAAAATATGTTTAAATTTTAAATATTTGAGGATTCAAATTTGGATTCAAGATTTTTTTAAATATTTAAGATTAGGATTTGAAGAATATAGGATTCGACCAACCTCTTAATAGATTCCTAAGAAATTATTACTAAAGAAGACTTTTTAATTCTTTCAATATTAGGTGAAAAATTAAAAAAAATAAAAATTATATTCTAAGCTTTGATCTATTGATAGTATCTTAAATAATGATTAACTAAGAAATACAAAATTAGTCTACATATCACAGTTAGCTCAGAGAGGCTCTGATAGACTTCTGCCAAATTTCATAAGTGTACCCTAGTTGCCATGATGGCTCTGAATTCTGGGGCGCAATATGTCCCCCATGTAGCTTTGATAGTAGAGCACTGGTTTTTGCTTATATTCATCCTAAATAAATTGTATTATCATAATAATTTAACCCATTCATTAAATTTAGAGAATTTGATATTTTATTCAAGTCAAGCACAAAGATAAAAACACTCTAACACAAGGAAAATGGTTTATTTTAATCTGATACACTATTTATGAAGTTATATTATATTTGGAAGATGGTACAAGAAAGGTGGATATAAAAATATTAAAGGAATTAGCACAATAAATGGCTTCTGCAATGAAAAGAACACAGTTCACACTTCGCATTGCTGACAGTGGACATATAAATTAGATTATATCTTGCAAAAGACTTACGGCAAAGGTTTCAATGTCACTATCCGGACATCCTTGGTGGCTATCGCTAAGAGATGGAAACTGCGCCCCAAGTTAGGAGCAAAAGAAATGTCATGTACCGCATCTGTGACAGTGCTAAGAGTCTCAGTCTTTGCCCAGCGGTGAGTGTTCTCACTGTACTCGTAGATGAACACTTTCCCTCCAGAAGAAGCGTTGGTGTCATCACTCCCAACTGCCAGCATTGGGGGGTGCAATCTATATGCAGTTTGCACATAAATTAAAAGAAGAAAAAAAAAAGTTTAACTCAATTCAAATATTCGTTTTCATATTTTATATAATGATGAGAGAGTTAAAGTGGGGATGTCAGGGAACACAAGAAAAGGTTAGTGTTTTTCCAGTTTTTATAGCAAAACTTTTATTTTTATTAAAAAAAATCAAATATTGCTTCGGCAGAAATAGAGAGTTTAAATTTCTTCTCAAGGTGACCTCGATATTTCTTGAATATCTCTCAAAGGTGTCCTTAAATTTAATGATAACTTTTTCTCTTCATTTAAAAAGTTAGTCATCTTGCTGCTATGTTCATGACAAATATTCAACAAATGTTGATATAACCGTGTGAAAAAAAATTAAAATCTATGTTTCTACTGGAGCAACATTTAATTTATTTTGGCCAAAAATTGTTTTGCTATAAAAACTGCAAAAACACTGGCCTTTTCTCACGTTCACCACATCCCCAACTTAACTTGCAATGGTGGTCCCATGTTTAAAAAGATATAAATTTCACAAAAGACTAAATTGAATATAGACCAGGTGCTCAGTCAGCTGGGGCAACACCACCTAGACTACACAAGGCCTCGGCGCTGCTGACCAAGATTACAGTGACGTCACTCATAGCTGGCCATTATCTCAAACTCAAAGTTCCAACGGCTTTTCCGCTAGTTCAAGTAAAGGCATGCTCGCGAACAGTGTTACATTAACATAAATATTAGAATATAAGTGTATTTAAGTGTTTTAGTATAGTTGTACAATGTTCTTTGTTTTATACAATGTAAATAATTAGATATTTAACTATCACTATGGTGTTTAAATGTTGTGTCCCCAACTGCAGGGGAAATTATCCAAACACACCTAAAGTACAGTTATTTTCATTTCCTAAAAATGTTGATCTTCGTGAAAAGTGGGTTCATGTTATCAGAAGAAAAGATTTCACTCCAACAGAATATACCAAGGTATGAATAGATCAAGACTTCATTGTTACTAAGCTATCATGAAATTAATATTTTGCGTTACTCATGTTTTATCCCAAACTGTTGGTTGATCGCTTAAAGTTATTTTATGAGGCTAGAGGAATTCAGTTAGGATCTTGATTGTGTTGATGAACAAATTTAATTTATGTAGATTGTCTTTTTCTGACTTATTCTCAGGAAATAGATCTAGAACTAGATGTGTAGGCTATTATTAGGTAGGTGTGTTATTCTAATTGATGATTTGTCTTCTTATTAATTTTATGTGTTTATAAAGTGCAATTTAAATATATTCATTGTAAGTACTTAAATAAAAATAAAGTTGCACTTTTAGTACTAAACAACTAGATTAATACATTCTCAAACAAATTATTATGATTGTTGGGTACTTATTTATACACAAATATAAAATTAAGTTTATAACAAGTTGTATCTATTCAATATAATGACCTGGTTTAGTAGTGCATTAGCTTGCATCTGATGGGGAGGTCAGGATTCAATGCCAGAGGAATAAATTGGAGATTGATTCATTGATTAATGAATTACCACTCTCTATTCAATAAAATGCCGGTGCATTTCCTTAAATCTCATCCTATACATTATTTATGCTTGGATTTGTTAATTAGGCCAAGATTCAGCGAAACCATAAAACCAAACATGCAGCACTTTATAAAATAAAATTGCCATAGATCTTCCCTTCCAATCATATACAGCATAATTAGGTGGTAGATTAACGCAGCTGGTGCCAAGGGATCTAATTAAAACACTCACATTGCGCCCATGCGGATGGGGAGGGCAGGGTTCAAATCTCATCTGAGATCACTGCTATTATTTTATTCTAAATTATTTTCTAGGCCCAAACTTATCCACATACAAGTGGTGATGCATTTTCTCAGAGCATAGCTTTATCATCCCTGTCTGGTTATATAAATCCGTTAATAGTTTTACTGTTGAATCAGCACTATTCGCTTCTGTATCAACTTAATAGTTAAATCTAACACAAACAATAACGTGTTTTCTTAAATTATAATAACCATTCAATACATCAAAACTTTTTTCCTTTATTCAATTTATTAGCCTGTTAAATTTTTGAAATAATTTAATGATTTCAAACAAATTGCTCTCACACTTAAAAACCTCGCAAATAAATGAATTTATATTTCGCAATCAAATAATGTACTGTAATTGTTTTAAAGCTAGGTGGAGCTAGATTATTTTACGCTTTTCTAATTTCCCATTTCACTGACACTTAATAATTTACCTTAGCATAAAGGAAAATATATTGTTAAGAATCCACCTAACTTTTTTATTCAGGTTTAATTTAAAACGATTGTAGTAAAATAGTTTTTTCAAAGAGATCGGTTAGGATATGTGATAATTTAGGTTAAATTTGCCTCGAATACATTCGACTGTGCTCGAACCACAAACGCTACATCAACAGCATCCTAGTGAAATGTTAGTATAACATTTACAACCCTCGATCTCTGCTATGGAGGATAGTTTTTTTTAAAGTCCCAAAACTTTTTCACAAATATAAAACCTCATATTCAACATATACATTTTTAATTGTAGGTGTGTGAGCTTCACTTTCAAAATAATAGCATTCAGAGGGAAACGTTTAGTGATGTTTAGTGTAGAAGACATTTAAACAACCAACTATTGCAGTATGTAAATATTTTAAGTGGTTAAATTTCTCAGAAAAATTGTTAAAAAAATGTTGCACTTTTATCTCTAAACTTTTTTTAATTTGAATGAAATTAAATTGCATGGATATATTATTCATATTAAGATTTTCACCCATGTGCCCTTTAACAAGTAAGAGGGTTTCAAATTAGTATGTGATTTTTCTTTTGCCTTATGATAGTAATAATTGTTCTAAGCGCACATGTCTGATAATTTGTAATAATCTGACCCAACCTAATGTAGCACCAGTAAAATATTTTTTTTAACACATGCATTTTTATAACACATTATTTTGGTTATAGTTGACATTATTGACATCTACATTGAGGAAACATTAAAATGTATTTGAATTTGACAGGCATTTTGGCTCCAATTAAAAATGTTTTACTTCTAGTAATAATAGTACTGAAGTATTATTACCATATTTGCTGTGTTCCCTGTAAATTCGGTATTTTAAATAAAAAGGACATAATTGTGACTTTAAAATGCTCTTTATAGCACATGAAAGGTTTTAAGAAAATTTAAACTGTGTTAATTTGATGTGTTTAGAATTAAATTGTGGCAGATTGACAATAGAAACAGCTGTATTATTCTTATATAGTTGATGCTTTATTTAAGATGTGATACACTTTTTACTCTAGATTTATAATCATTCAAATATATTTCTAGTTTAAGTACATATTTAATTTATAAAGCGCACAGAGAAAATGCAATGTTTATATGGAACATATGTAATATAACCTAGTTCCATATAAATATATAGGTGATAAAATAAATGATTGAAACTATTATTATTACTACTAGATGAAAATGAAAATACCTAATGCTATCCTATAAATATGCTCTAAGTTCCCCCTACTAGCGTGTAGGGCCTACTGATGTCTGCTCAACTCTCTTGCCGGCTTGGAGTGACGTCAAAACTCAGTGCCGAGGCCTTGTGTAGTCTAGGTGGTGTTGGCTGGGGTGACAGGGTCAAAATACGCTCGGACCGAGCGCAACCAGATAGAGTATACTTGAACCGAGTTTAAAGCTGGATTGACACAGTCAGAGTATGCTCGGACTAGTTTTAATAGTTCCGTTGTCTTTTAAGTACCCTCACTTTCCGTCATATTTAAATGCTACTCGGTCCAAGTGTGCACTGAAAAATTGGTCACCCCCCAAGTATACTCTGATCAAATTACGTCGTCAGAGAGAACTTGAATTGGTTGTATACAGAATATGAGTGCGTCTGAGTGAATGCAAGTGCATCTTCCAAGTGCACTTTGACTGTGCCAACCCAGCTTAAGCCTGCTAAACAAATTAAAGCAGAGTTTGACGTGGTACTATTTACTTTTATAAGCCTTTCTTCCCCTTTGTCACAGCTTTGTTTAGTTTTTCATTGAAACTTTATTAAAAGTTGGAACGAACATTTGTATTTTACAATATGGCAGATATATATATTTTAAAATATTTTTTATATAGAGCTAGAAGATGTTCAGTGGTTAAGGTCATGGCCCTGAAAGAAGTATGTGAATGGCAAAAGTTTTGGAATATTTATATGAACAGATTGTATGTGTTCAACATTTGTAGTAGTCAATGGCCAATAAAAAGTATAGTTGGGTCGAATCCACTATTTTATGAATTTGTAACTCAAATCTGAATCTCCAAATTACCTTTAAATCCCGAATCTTGAACCTGAATCCAAATCTTGGAAAAAATTATGAATATAAGAAGAAATATAATAATAAAATAATCAAGAATATAAATCCCAAATATCCTTAAGAATTTGAGAGCCCATCCCTAGTAAAAAGCAAGATTTAGTTTAAATATTTAGCTCTTTCAGGAGGAGTATAGCTTAATCATTGTTCACCTATTGAATGAAGGGTTCCAGCTGAGACAACTGCATGATAGTTTGAGTGTCATTTCATGCTGCAGTGTCCACTGGGCAAGATTCATTATATCGGGCGCCTCGTAGATACGAACAATCCCGTCTGCAGAGCAGGTGGCCACCAGGAGCCCCATTGATTTAGGGCCAAACTTAACGTCAGTGACAGATGTGCGGGAATCGACAAGGTTGGTGCGGCGTACCCAGTGCCTTAATCCTTCTTCACCGGGAACTGCTCCTTCACCCACTGAAGCAGCATATCACATATCAGCTGGAGGATGATGGGTTAGTTTACATTCCAAAATTATCCCTAATATTTATATAGAAAATGAACTATTGTGAGGATTAGTTGCTCTTGGAAGAAGTCTATTAAGAGTTGGAAGGATATTGAGCATTCCTTACGCCACTAGTATGACATATTAAATAAGCCATAGACTTTTAAGAGTGGAAACTCACCTGCTGTGTCAGGGTTCAGCATCTACTTGTCTGGGGAACAAACACCTATTATGAGACGCCTCCAACCCATCATGGTTGTGTCCTTCGAGTGTTGCTCTATGCATATTAAATGCACAGCAGGCAATTTAGAGATCAACAACCCATGCCCTCTGTCGACCCACATCACTGACATTACTGGGCAACTGGGGACCCCCCCTCCCCCTTGGACAGCTTCCCTCGGCAAGATTGGCTCCTCCTTTCGTGAGTGCTGGACTTTCATGTAGGGGTGTTAATCTTTCGGG
Source organism: Timema douglasi (assembly GCA_901482245.1). Classification (NCBI taxonomy): domain Eukaryota; kingdom Metazoa; phylum Arthropoda; class Insecta; order Phasmatodea; family Timematidae; genus Timema; species Timema douglasi. Next base: position 114,543 of record CABEEJ010000243.1, on the reverse strand, counting down.
GGAGGTCAGGCGCCTAGCTTCAGGAATCACCCTAAAAGAGCTTTCAACTTGAGTTGCCCAAAGAGGACCTCGTGGAGGTAGCCTATCCAGCTTTCTCAAAGTTACTAGCTACCAACCACTTAGTGTGTGACAAATAGTATAGGGGTGGGGGGCGGGTCCCTTCTCTACCCCCATTCACCCTCCGAACATTGCTTGGGGGCTGCCACGAGGAAGCAATATGCCAGGATTACTGGATGAGGAACATATCACAGGCAAAGCCTCTTGTCTCGTCAAAGTCAGGGCAGTCACCAAGAGGGCAAGCACATCTCAAACCCAACAAGCTTCCAACCCTAACCCGGTGCTACCTCCCGGTAGAATTACAATGTAACAAATATTTGTAGTTAGAGAAATGAACATTTTAAGATAAATAACTGCTTTTGTTTGGCGGCATGGGTCTAGTAATCCTGGCCAAGCCAGGTGCAGGTTCACATATTGTTTGGTGAGTATTCATTCTAAGTGGTTAGGTGCCTTCACCATATACTAGAGAGAGTTTTGATTGATTTGTAGCTAGGTTGATTAGAAAACCTATCAAATGTTTTGTTTCCTTCTTTCTTTATTAAACTTTTAAAACTTAAATGTAACATACAGAAATAGTCAGTTCAGTTTGTAACTTTAAGTTACCGGTACACTAATACATAGGTCCAGTAAAGCAGCAATTCAACGAAGAGAAGTTTAGAACTAATAATTATTTGCTCAAAATATAAAATTTAGCACCAATAGAGAATAATGATTAACACGCCACTTTGGTTCATTTATTAAACAAAATTCAACAATCCCATTAACATAGCTGCATGGTCTAAGGCGCTAACCTCGCAGTAGACTATATTGAAAATGATAGGGACATCGAGAATTTAATCTCGGCCTGGTGTACTGAGGATGGTTTTTCCAAAATGGTTTTCCACTTTCCCTTTGAGCCAATTTGAGTACACTTTCAATAAATACTAGCTTCCTAAATCCTAAAGCAATTAGTACATTTAAGCATATAACTCGAATGAATAGCAAGACATAGTGCTCAAAATAATCAACAAAAAGATATTGTATCGATATATGTTATGAAGATAACGAGGGAAACATAGGCATAAAAATATACTGTGACAAAGAATTTGTTGCGTGCTTTGTGTCTTAGATCCCGTCTGGCCTATCTGCACATATTACATTTAATAGCCTCAATTAAATTTGATCACAGTCAGCTAAATTTAATATGTCCCCTCACCTATTTCCTCCCAGACACATGCTGTGCGATCAAAGGAACATGTTGCAACAACTTGTCCAAATTCTGGATGTGCCCATGTGACTTTCCAGACAGAGCCACTGTGTGCTTTCCAGCTTCCAGTCATGTACCAGTTTCCTTGTTCATCTTGATCCCACACCTAGAGTATTGCAAATTATTTACTAAACAATAGTGATTGATAGTCAACATATTTTAGTATCCTCATAATGGAATATTAACATCTGATCCGCTTCGGTACCACATGGTCTTAGCTTTCACACTCACAATAGTCAAGGCTGCTGATGATGGAGAGATTGTGGTTCAATCCCAGTTGGGTATACCGAGGGTGGTTTTTCCTAAATAGTTTACCACTCTCTCTACACACAAATGTGGGTACACTTCCTCTGAATTCAACCCTCACACCTAACCCATTAAAGTAATTAGTACATAAGTGTATAATCCAAAAGGGGTAGTAAGACGCACTGCTGAAAAAAACACAAAAAATATCCTATTGTAGAGGCATTTGCAACAATGCTTACTGTAGGTATTTAATTATTGAGTTAAAAGTTTAAGAATTTGTATTTATAGCATACCTAGTAGCCTAGGCTTTTTAAATTAATTTGGTTTTCATACACACATTTTGTTTTTTATTTAAAGTATGTTAAAAGTAACAACAATCATAGAAGTTTGATTTAATTTGATGAATACCACATTCACATGGACTTCTCAAGAGTACATTTAGTATTTGGGTTTTGGAGCCAATGTAAAAACATCCATTATAGGCCCTAATGTTACAATGCATCAGCAAATATGCTATTATTGACAATTTATCACAACCTGGTTTTTGGTAGTAATGGTTGTATGAAAGGCCTTTTTCCTTGGAAAAGTATACATCGAGTGTGATATTTTTTATGTTTTTTCTGTGTCAAATTATTAGAAATTTAAGGTTTTCTAGTACTTATACACAATATAGGCCTAGGGCCTGAGCAAATTTCTGATCACAGCAAAGCAAATATTGCAAAAAATCTTTAAATAATTAAATAATAATTAATATTTGGCACCACGTCTTACTACCCGTTCGGGTTATACGCTTTAGGTACTAATTACTCTAATGGATTAGGAATTGGGAAGGTTAAATTAGAGGAAGTGAACCCGCATTTGCGTGGAGAGAGAGAGAGAGCGAGAGTGGAAAACCATTTAGGAAAAACCACCCCCAGTTCACCTGACCGAGATTCAAACCTCGATCTCCCCGTCCTCAGTGGTTGAGCTAAACACGACAAGCGCGTTAACCAACTACGCCACCGAGGCGGGTTTTAAATAATTAAACAAGATTCTTAAAAAATTCTCCTATAATTTATAGAAATTATGTATTCTCAAAGACGCTACCTATTTTGAAGTAGAGTCCTGTAAAGTCCTATTCTATTAGGCTGTCTTGATCCCTCAATTCCTCCTAGTAAAAATATTCTAAAAACATCTGTTTAGCCAATATATTTATTCATCAATGAAAAGTTAGGTTAAGTTCGGTTGGGATTTTTTTTTTTGTTTTAAACATTATGGCCTATAATGTGAATCAAAAAATTATATGACGTGCCCAGTATTTGTTTTGTTATAGGTCTAATTGAAAATTTGCTTATGTTGTTTAGTGCATAAGTGCTGGAAAACATTGAATTCCTAATAATTTGACAGAAAGAAAAAATCCCGCCCTTTTCCCCTTCCAGACTTGTATTGGCATATAGGCCTATATGTACCCGCCTCGGTGGCGTAGGCAGCAAGTTTCATGTTGGGCTAGACTGCCAAGGATGGGGAGATCAAGGTTCAAATATTGCTCGGGTGAAAGGGGGTGGCTTAACCTGAATGATTTTACTCTCTCCCTCCATGCAAATGCGGGTCCACTTCATCTATATTAACCCTTCCCAATTCCTAACCCATTAGAAAAAATAGTACTCAAACATATAACCCGAACTAGTAGTAAGAAGCGGTGCTAAATATTATTAATATTGGCATATAGTAAGATATTGATAGGGATCAAGAGCTATCAGATAATCATTACCAACAACAGGCTAGACCTATTGCTGGCATCCATCACTTGTTTGCTGGATAACCTTACTAGTATCAAAAGAAACAAACATTTTACTTTTTTATATTTTGAGTGCTTTCTAGTATATATGCACTTCCATTGTCATTAAAAGTGACTGCAGTGTACTAATAAAAGCATATTACAATACATTATTTTTTATAAGGCTGGTTGTTATGTGCTAAGTAAGGTATTTTGGCTTTGCTTATTAGTATATAAGACGTGTATTAATATCCTTGCGGGGAAATGAAATATCAATAAATTAACACATATCACATACTTTAACAAATTGATCACTCGAACATGTCGCCATTCTTTTGCCATAAAAGTCGTAAGCAACATCATGTATTAGATCTTTATGTTCTGCATTAACACTGTGGGCTTCAAACATGATTAATTATGTATTAACTTAAAATAAATGGATAGTCTGTTTACCGAGACTTTAGTTTGCGCTGAAGTTGAAATCAGCCACATTGTTCTCAAAAGACGGATTGCCAACGCAAGTTACCAAATCTCCATCAGAAGTTTTTTTTTGTTAGTGTTTTTTACATTTTATGTCCCAGAGAGCAATGTAGCTCTATTATAGGAAAGGTATACAATAAAAATATGTGGCTTTGCACAGTAATTATGAATACAACTGATACGTGAAGAACTAAAAAAATACATTTGATAGTAATATATTATTAAACGCCTGAAGAGAACAAAATAAAGTTTTATAGCGGGTGATAACATCATGATAATCAGCATCATCATCATCATCATCCGACATTTCCACCTTTACGACTCACCTGGTTAATCCTCTTCCATACCTGTCGATCTTTTGATTATAGCGCCCTGCGACTATAAGAGCCACTACACTCTCTATCCAGGACCAAGTTGAGAGTCAGAGATGTTACCCTAAGGTCTTGTTATCTGCGACTGTGTATTGTAATATCTTATGTCTGAAACATGTATTAACAGAATAGACTTCACCTTGTACCGAGTTGTACTGTTATATATTTGACCATTCTCACTGTAATAACACATTTTTTTCCAAACTTCTCCCTCAACTACACAACTCCAGTCCACTCCTTTAACTTCCATGTCCTGCGATTGGTCCATCCATCTTTTCCGTGGTCTTCCAATATGTATTTAACCCTTCTCTTTGTTCTGTAAGGCTGTCTTAGGCATTCTGTCCTTCACCATTCTCATCATATGACCTAACCACAGTAACCTTTTTCTCTTCAGTGTATCTTCTAATGGCAAAACTTTTAAAACATCCTTAATTATTTCATTACTTATCCTGTCTCTTCTTGTTACATTCTCAATGCCTCTCAGGAACTCCATCTCTGCTGCCTGAAATCTACTTAAATCTCTCTCGACCAGGTTTCAGAGCCGAATGTCAATATTGAATGATAATATGCCATATATAACAAATCTTTGGCCTCTTTTCTTATATTTTATCACCAGATTATATCCTTAACCACATGGTAGAATTGTCCACTCTTTTATACTCGTCCTATTACCTCCTGGTGTACTGACAACTCGGTTGGTTTACTCTACATCAGCGATAACAGGCACCAGCAACAGGCCAGTGTACAAAGTCATGCAAACAGCAGAACTAATGGAAATAATTATATTCTAAAGGGATTCGTATAATACGTGACATATGATGGTATAATTCTACCACTAGATAGCTTTACCTTTTACAATACTAAAGTAGAATAAATAATATAATTCTGCGCTTAACTATACATACCATTACCCCATACAAAGGTGGTATCAACTGTCCGAGAATCGGGCTAGTTGCAATACCAGACATATTTATTTAAGTTACGCATATTAAAAATGTTTTAATACTCCTACCATGACAACTATACAATAATTTTATCGTCCTAGATATTAGTTAGCAAAGCTATACTTAATTTAAGCTAATCATGAAGGTACATGTTACCCAGACCTACTCTTCATACTGGCATATTAAATATATTTAACAAAAAATAAATAATGCATCAAACGCGAGCTACCTAAATATGAAGTATACACATGATGATAAGTCCGATATCTCACTAACCACAGACATAAATCTAGCATACAAATAAGTTTAAAATGTAAATTAGTAAGAGATATAATATAAATAAAACTGAGCTAAAACATAATAAGTACTTTCCCTCGCACAATCTTAAATAATTATACAAAAAATTTTGATAAAAAATAAATAAAATATAAACAGCCCGAAAATGAGTTTTAACTTATATAGAAAATGAGTAAATCTCTACAATTCGCTGGACAACAAAGAGTAAATTACAAAAATAGTTACTAGCTTTTAAATAATCCTTCTCAGCTGGGAAAAGTTGTAGGGGTAGAGAACACATTATGTAATTCTTGACGTGGTCATCAACGTCCACGCATGAAGCGATATTATACAGACCCATATGCATTGAAATGTTTGTCTGGAGATGCGCAGTGGGAGGGACAGTCAAGAGAATTTATTGTTTCCTTCCCCTAGCTCACACGTTTGTGCGTTGTCCAAACCCAGGGGAGTTTGTGCTCTGGCAGGATATTATGATACTATAGACACATTGTTCAAACTTTTTTTGTGTACACCTCCTTCAGTAGACTGATTTTTCTTAAGTTGACGTTACCTAGACGGCGGGAAGCAACGATGAAATGGACAGTAGCGTCTCGTGAGCAAAATTATAAGGCAAGCCTGGAAGGGATGCCCCCAAGCTTAAAAGGGGAAGACACGGGCTTTTTTTTAAATTTATGCTTCAAGAAGCTATTTGGCGTTTTTTAAAATTATAGTTGTGGCTTTGGGCGTCCTTCTGTTTTGTGATTTATATTATTGTGTGTTATTACTTATTATAGACATATACTTATAATCTTTTGTTTGTTAGCTTTCACTGGTACACATATTAAAACAAAAGAACCTACTGTAATAAATTGTACTGTGCCGAGCTAATTATCATTAGCTCGCTCAAGTAAATGATTACATAAAACCCTTAATGTAAAATTCTGCAACCCTCCAAACTTGCCCCCCTTGGAGGCCCCATATTCAAGCCCTCCCATTTAGTTACGCCAAGATCTTCATCTATTCTCAACTGATTCACTCTCCTAAATGGTTCTTCCATGGAACAGGCGCTTTGTCGAATTAAGTTTCTTCTATCCCCTCTACTTTTTATAACTGCTCACGCAGGCGCAGTTTAGTCCCATGAAGACACGGGATCGACTCCTCGGTCCGTCCAAAAGATATAGTATCAAGTGTATTCCCGAGCTGTGACCAGCTCGACGTATCGTCCATTCTCTGCACACACCGAGTTGCCTGACTGCTAGGGGCGGGGCCATCTAACTTGGTGCTACGTTGATAAATAGTGAACGGCTATATTACAACATTTATGGATGTGACTTTAGTACAGACCGAAGACTGTGTGTATGATTCTCGCTCGGCCTAGTTTTCCAGCAGTACGACCGGTACGAACAGACCTCGTTGAAGAGCATGGACTCCAGCGGAAGGCAAACTTTGGGTCGCGGCAGCTAGCCCTCACCACATTGGATTGGGTTACTGACCATCCGCTACGTCAGACAGGGTGTGGGTCTGACTCCCCTTCCTCATCGCTGTGCTCCGTCCAGCGACGATGGTTGTCTATACTTGGTGCCAAAGCGGTACCCCCTTTGCGGACGACTTCATCTGATATGGTGTGGGTTCTACTCTGTCATCCATGCATCATTCGTACCAGCCACGCTACTAGTCGACACCTCGTCTTGTACCATTGTGGTACATCCCGGCTCGCTCGCCCACTGTCCCGTGCCAGAGTCCCGCAGAGCCAGCTGGACTGCACTCGCTTAGAGTTCAAGGACCTGCATACCGGACTCCACTCTGCCTTCACAGCTTGCCACCTGATATAGGAGACTTAAAGGTGTTGTTACTAGGTCTACCAGGGGAAGGTTAGTCACAAGCTAGGCTCCCTAGCCCTACCTCTGTTCGACGATCCATTTACTGGTGCGTGTGAACGTTCTTGTAACTCACTCGCACTATGAACCTATTGACTGCCCTTTCAGAGCAGGGATTCAGGGATATACAAACTGAGGGAGAGTTAACATTGAATACTAAAGGTGCTTAGAGTTATGGGACTAGTTAACCTCCGATTTTTCTGAGATTTTAGTGTATTCCGAGTATATATTTATATTTATGTGTCACTATATCTGGTAGCCACTAGATGAGTTATTTAGTTGTCCTAGTGTGTAGGAACTACATTGAGTACCAGTTAGTAATATATTTGTAGTAACGCTGAGGCGTTTGGGTGACTACTCGTATGGTTGTGACTATTGTGTAAGTGAGCACCTACCCGCCTACCTTGGGTGTGACCCACTTTACTATTGGCCTAATTAGGCTGGCCGTTCGGCCCTGTTATCTAGTTAACTGTTGTTCCGTAGTATAGATATGGTCTCTCCTTCTGAGTGCACCAAGTTAGTACTTCACCGTCTTGACTTCCTCATTTCTGTTCTAATTTTGGTCCCTTTAGACGAGATACTTGTCCCCTTGTCACGGATTTATTGACGTTCTGTAATGTACACCTCCCTTAATCAGTTTTGATCATTTATATTGCTTTGCACTTCAAGCGAATGGCTTGCTTACGCTAATGTTTTGTTCTGGTAATACAGATGTGGACGGCGGCCCGAGGCAGTATTGGGCAGAGTGTTCACTACATTATCCGAGCACTCTAAAAGCTAAACGAGTGTTTATAGTTATTGAAAGAAATAATAATGTGTATTTCACTGTAGCTTGACTACTTTACAAATTAGCAAATAGACGGCCATTTTCCAGTAATAAACAGTGATCTCTGCTACTCTCATGTATTACGTCCTTTGGAAATAAAATGTAAGCCTTTTGTGTTACTAAATTATGTTTAATTGCACCCCACCCCTTCATTCCTGTCATGTAGGGTGCAGTACGTTATCTTGGTCACATTGATCGTATACGAATTTTAGTCAGTGACTGTTCACATGGCATTGTGTGTGTGTGGTGGGGGGGGGTTCGGGGGCTGGGGTGTTTTTGCGCTTTTTATGGAAAAGTAATGATTTAATGATTTGGAAAATATTGGTATTTAATGTAAATAATTTCTTAACCATTCCTAAATATTATGAAAATAAACAACTTAATTTGAAAAAAAGAGAGTTGAAAACCTTTATATTTGGGGTTTAACCTCCTTCAATTTTAATTATTTGTTTGTTTTTAAGCATTTAGCTGTTTTTCTTACAATCACTCTTTAAAAAAAAAAGTAACTGTCTAGCAGACGAAGTTTTCGTGTTTACAACTCAAAAGTTGTACAAGAAAAATGGCTGATATGGGACGCGTTCTATTTCCTGAAATTGTATACAATAAATTGTGCAAAACAGATCTTGTACAAGTTTTGGTGTTCACACAACGCCATCTTCAGGCTGAAACTTCTTGTACAACTTTAATTACAAAAAGTTGTATCGTGTGTACCGGTCTCAAAGATGTGTAGGTACGGGGTCAGTACCTTGAGAGAAGGGGAGTGACTTTGGTTCTAGTCGTCACCTTTCGGGAAAGAGAAGTCGTATCTAAGCTGCTTGCTTCTACCTGACATCCGCAGCTCCTTCCTTCTCAACCCTTCGAAATCTATCACAAATAAGAACTACATTAGCTAAAGCAATAGGATGAAAGTTGGACTAATACAAACTTTCAACCACTATCAGATGGACTAGTGCACGTCTTGCATGCTCGTTATTGTCACTGCCATGTATGAGATTTTTTTTTCAAACCCACTAATGCTTGAATTACATTTAAATGATATTTTTACAAAAATTAAATAAAATAATTACATATCTTCAATCAAAGGCAAGCAGTGCTTGCCCTGACGCGACGCCATTGGAAATGGGGCAAGTCCATGGAATGTTTGTTGGCAGGGATTGATCATTATATTGTACAGTCGTCATGGTACACTGGAGCTTACCGCTTGTGGTAACCTTACTTCCTAAATAGCAGAGACCTTCCATCTTTTCAAGTTCCTTTCCATTGATTGTTACTTTATTTGCTGGATTTATGTTTCTAACCACCTTCATCATCTTGCTCTTTTCCACGTTCTTGACCAATCGATATCGTTCCATCGCTCCTGCCCATTTAGCTAGTTCTCGCTTCTCTCAAAGTCCTCTTCCGACTCCTCACAGGTCATGACATCGTCCACGTGTGCTATCACCTTTAGTTCTCCTGGGTTTCTGTGACCTTGGACTTGGGGTATAATTCCATCGATTACAATATTAAATAGGAAACATAACAAATATGTTTATTTCACTAAATTTCCTGTAGTTAACTATTTCTAGTGGAATTTTCACTAATTTTAGCTTTATTTAAAACCCTTTAGCTGTTATCATATTAGGAGTAGAAATAACTAAAATTAAGCTTCGCCTTCCAGTTTTTGATAGATTGTGCAACATTAAGTACATATTTGAGTCTTGTTTAGTAGCTTATCACAATTTAATAATTCATTAACATATTATTGCGTAAAAATCTACGGCTCTATTAGATAATAGCTCTCTATCGATAATAATTATACCACTAAAATCTATTAATAATTGAATTTGGAACATTCAACGTAGAATGAAACTATCCATTCACAGCAATCAACTGCAAATCAAACGAGCTTAAAATAATGATGGATTAAATAGTCCAGACCCAACTCAGTGGCGTAGTTGGATAACGCGCTAGATTCATGTTGAGCTAGACTGCCGTGGATGGGGAGATCAAGATTCGAATCTTGGTTGTGTTTTTCTTAAACGGGTCTCTACTCTTCGTACACCCAAATTCTGGTTCCCTTCCTCAATTCCTAAACCATAAGCGTAATTAGTACGCAAGCGTATAACCCGAATGGTTAGTAAGACGCGGTGCTAAATAAAAGAAAACGCCCAGATATTATATTTGCGGCTATAACTGCATCTTGAGATCATATTCTTTAAATTAAAAAAAAACAACTGTTCACAGAAATTGGGCGTATTAAACTTAGTGCGCTTAGAGTCATTTTAAGTCAATTTATCTGTTCAACTTAATTTATATAAATAAGACTGTCACGAAAGTTTAAAAAATAAATTTAATTAGGGTAAACTTTTATATTATTCAGCTGTCACTTGCATCTAATTTGCAAAAATTCATTTCAGAATAATTTATCCTCAAACAACAAGTAAAGTATTCTCAATATTCTCTAGTTCGCTTTAATACCATTCAAGCGCTATTTATAATTTTAACACATCAATAGTATATACCCTTTTAGTAAGATTATCCATGTATTTGTTTTTCTTCCAAGTCTCGAACTATGTATTTTTTAAAAATAATTATCATTTCGTCAACATGTCACTTGTACACATATAAACTTAGAGAAGAATGAAGTAGTAATACTATGTTCTGATTAAGTATAGTCAAATTGCTACCAGAAATTTTAGTTTGGTGATGTCCACTTCCGTGACTTATTTGCAGGTTAAAAGACACGACAGGGCTATGGCAGAGGAACTATCTGGCGTGACAGTTGTTATTTTTATAGCTAGTGGTGTCTTGACATTTATTTTGCTTTTTATATTTGCAAAAAGACAGATTATGAGATTTGCTCTTCGTTCCAGACGTGGACCTCATGTTCCAATAGGTCATGATATTAAAAAGGTGGGTGTATTTATATTGATGGTTCCAAGACATAAGGTTGTAGCCCTTGTTTTTTTCAATTTTACATAGAGCAAAAATGTTTTCTTCTAAAACATTTTGTACATGAGTAACTGGTTATGTTTATTTGAAATATTGCATTTGATGTTATTTTTATGGTTAAAATTTAATTAACAGGTATAAGATATTATATATCACTATGAAATACAAAGAAAACATCAGAATTTGAGGGTTGCCTGTTTTTACCCCGGAGCTCTCTCTAAGCAAAACAAAATTGTAAGCCTCATTAACCTTTTTGTAACACCTTAAAAAAAAAATTGTTTTAATCATTTATTCATTATGATAAGTCAACAGTATACCATAAATGTTATTTTATTTAACACATTGAAGAGAAATACTACAAAATCTATCATTAGTTAGAAGACATATATGTCAATATTTAGAATAGTTATAAAAAGAAACACTCAGAAACATCATAGGGGCTTACATACAGAATATTAAATATTTCTCAGAATACTTCTTTTACTGGATCTAATTTTTCTTTCTTTATAATTAGTAGCATATATCTGTATGTACCTTGGCGACAATTGTGTGAGGGTCAGCTGGGAGGGATTTTATAAATTTGTCAACAATTTCTCCTTTTTCTTGAGTGGTCTTAAATTGGAGGTTCTTTCCTACCCCTCATATCTAGTTTAGGTATGTATACTTCTGTTTTGTTGTCAAATGAATATTGCTAAGTCCTTTGACTAATATCAAGTGTCTTTGTTCAAAATTGCTGTCAGGCTTTCAATTTGTTGTCCCCTTAGAACAAATAATAACTAAACAATCAAACTCTTGGCTTTCATCGATTTTTGTTTATATACGCTTTTCATTTTCTTCCATACAAGATAGTTAAAAAAAAATTTGCCTTCAAAATCTAATTTGTAAAACAATTCAAAAATTTGTTGGCTTTCATCACCTACATTTTTTATACAGTCGTTCTGACACTTCCTATGGACACATGGTTCTGTTGTAAATTTTTAGATAGCTAATGACTTTATTAGTTATACTTGTATAAGTCTCCCTTATTTGTTTCTTTTTCTTTTGAATACAAGCGTTAAACAATTTTTTTTTTTTTGTATTTTCCTATTTCATCAACATCTTCTGTTTCATTTTTATTGATAACTGATAGATTTTCTTTCTTATAATTTGCATGTAAACTTCATTTTAGGCTAAATCATAAGTTCTTGTGTTTGAGAGTTTTTTTTGTACCCTATAATGTTCAGTTAAATCTAAATTTGTGTCCAACATTGTCTTAACATACCAAATATTCATCTAGAAGAAGTGTTCACATTGAAGGAGTCAGAGTTGAAGGCTTGGTGTACTGATTCCACAGCACTGGGAATAACACTAAATTTAGGTAGATAATACTGCTCAAACCAGGTGTCTTATTGTGGTGCAGTTTTTTTATTCTATTTTTGAAAAAAATATTGCAACTGATTTACAATAACAAATACAAAAAAAAAAATTGAAATTTTATAATGATCTCAATTTTACTTGTTGTAGACTGAATAATGTAGAACACTGTACTACTTTGATATTATACCTGGTTAATTTGCCCTGAGATTGGCTCTTTTAACTGATCATATGAAGTCACACTGCGCAAGACATCAATGTTGTAGCAGTTTATCCAAAGAGTTACAAATTTATTTAAAAGAGGCTGCCCACTTTTATTTTGTATTTAAAATGCTAATAAAACCACCTTACTTGTATTCTTTTTCTAGTCTATAAAAAGAGAAATCGAAAGGAAAATAGATATCATCCCACGAATCGTTTGTGAACCCAAGTTGATTCACGATGATGACTCCAGGTTTATTCAAACTCCCGCAAATAAACTGCCTCCTTATTACTTTAGAATGAAGGCTGTGGATGATATCAAGAGATTAGGTAGGTAATTGATCATATTATTTATTTATTTTGAATGTCATAATTTTTTAGATGTTTTGTTAGTTTATAATGTGTTTTAATCATTCGTGTTTTCAGAAAAAGAGATCACCAAGCAAGATGAATGCCTGGTTCGCCATCCTTCAGAAAACCTTAGATCCTTTTTGTTGAACACATTACAAGCTCCTTTAAATGGGCAAGGGCAGAAACTCATTCATCAGTTTTGCGATTTTTATGAACATGCAAGACATGATCCTAGTGAATTTGGTGAAGAAGAATATCAAGCATACTCTAAAATGTTTCTCAAGCTTTTGGATGCGTAAGTATTTATAGTATTTTATCAAGAGTGTAAAGAGTATATATTTGTTTAGTTTAGCCTGTTTAAATATTACCCTGCTGAAGATTGAAACTGTCCTTGACTTTGAAAAATTCAATAATCAATCTTTAAATATTTTTTCTCCAGATTTTAATGTTTTTTGAAATGTTGGTGCATTCTTTTAACAGTTTTCTTTCTCTTTCTGTTCCTTTAGGTCAATGTTATCTTACTTTTTGCCATTCACATAGTCATGTTAAGGGAAAAAACTTGAGAGGATACAGAGGAAGATGGAGACATTTTACTAAATTGATCTAGTCACAGGCTGTATTTGATGTTTAAGGCCCGTATGCAAGGACGATGCTGAGCACGGCCAGAGTACAGGCTGAGCACTAGCAGAGCATGCGGCCTGTCGTGAAAACAGCTGTCTCGATCGTCTATGCGCGCAGCGTCATTTTGTGGAAATATCCTCTGAGTATGGGCAGAGTATAGCCTGAGTAAGCCCAGGACCAGACTTTGGCGAGACTCAAGATATTGCGTCATAGATTGTACTAGCACGAGGCTCATACTCTGCCTGTGCTCAGCATCGACCTTGCATACAGGCCTAAGTGTTTAAGTGTAAAATTGATAATGATTTTAGCCAAGTATTTAAATGCCCCCTTTTCCCTCATCAATTTTTAGTTAAATTCCACTTTTACAGGGTTTTTGCTTGTCTGTAGCTACTGTGTTCTTTGTTAAAAGTGAAATTGACTATACAATGCAGTTTCATTTTGTTCAGTGCAAGAATGTTGAAGTCATTTCCAAGCAGTCGCAAGTCTAGCCCTAGCCGAACTCCTCTCAAGAGAACTCAAGATTACAAGTACAGGAATGTGCTAGAGAGTAAGCTCAAGGCAGACAAGAGATTGGCTGATGATGAGATACTGTGCGTAAGTGACAAGGACATTCGACCATCAACGCTGGCTGTATCTCCCGACGATAACGAAACTTCAGTCTGACAGCAGATGTACTTGTTTCATAACAATAACCGACTTCTAGTCTTGCCATCTTAAGAATGGAGCTCAGGTTTTTTTTTAGTATTAATTTGGGGAGGTCCTGCAACATGTAATAAACAAGATTCTATTTCTTCGATAAAAATGTCTTTTTCATACTCTCAACGCTTTCAGAAATAAATTTTTCTTGTTCTGAAAATTGATTCATAACTATTGAATATCAAGGACTCCATTCTTCCAACATTGTGGCAGCTTGAAAAAAAAAAATGCTTTAGTTAAATACTTGATGCAATAAACTTACCAAATATAATGTAAATAAATGTTGTAATAAAATCTTCCACGAGTAGTTTTGTGTATATCTCACAGGAGCACTTTATTGGTAAAGTTGCTTGGTATGTATGATATGCACAAGGATTTTAAACATGAACAAAAAAAACACAGGTATAGTTCAGTTAAATTTTCATAGGACAGATAGAAAAGTTATGAGATCTACTTTCATACATGAGGCCATTTTATCTGTGGATGTCATTTTGATAGATTCACACCTGTAAAATAACACTGATAATATAGAAAAATTGAAATGGCTTTTCCTATGAAAATTGTAGTGTAGAGGCTAAGAGTGTAGAAAGATACATTTTACTATGCCTTTATCCAAAACAAGTTTTCATACATATTTAGTGACACCCCTAGGGGGTGGTCCATCAAATTCCAGGGGGAAGAATCTTGACTACCCCTCCCTTATACCTCCTCTTTCTACACCCTTGGTGGAAGGGCATATGTATGAATGTTTTCTATAAGGATCAAACAAATGAAAATCATAAAATTGCACAGAAAGATAATATTTGGAAGAAGGTACAGGAAAGGTGGATGGAAACATAAAAGGAACACAATTCACACTTATTGTCACCCATTGGACAAAGGGGTAATTGGTGCCTCTTTAAGAAAACTGATCGTTACCTCCCAATCCCTGGACCTAGGTTTCATTTTAATGTAAAGTGTGAACTGTGGTATTTTTTCACTGTTACGGCCATATTTTGTTCGTTCCTTTTGTTTATTTAAATCCACCTCACCTCTCCTGTACCTTCTTCCAAATATAATACAATTACTTCATGATGAAAAAGAGGATTTCCTTATAGATATATAATTGCATAGAATAGTAAGATACTTTCTTTTAGATACATTTTTGTGATTTCTGGTCATATTGCCATTGGCATTAGAAGTTTACCACATATTAATATAGATTTCAAGTGTCTTAATGAGCAACTTGGCCTGAAAATATTTTATTCTTTCACTTGATATGATCTCAATAATTTGAAATGACTACATTGTTGTAAATGTAATCACATGAATGTGTGCCATAGTTCTACAAATGTCCTGTTTTATATTAATTTCCCATGACTTGTTATTCATTACTCTGCTCTTTGTAATTTTAGGAATAATTTATAATACTAGCATTTTAAATAAAATATAATGCTTAGTCTATATTCATGTGTGAAGTGTTTTTCCGTAAAATATTAAAGCAGTACCATTTTGTAAGTCAAATAACAAAACCTGTAAGAACTAAAAATGCTCAAACTGAATTTCATAACAAAGGTTTTTTTTAATTACATTTGGAAGAAGGTACAGGAAAGGTGTATATAACATATAAAAAGAACAAACACAATATTATCCAATAATATACAAAAGATATGAAATGAAAACAAATAGGTGTGTGCAAAAACTTAAACTTTGAAAGTGAAATTCCATATTCGGTAATACAAAGCCAATAAAAGTATTTAAATGTAACACATAGCACACCAGCATTAAATTACATGATGAACTATCGGATTCTGGACAAATTTATGATATTTTGAACTTTTGCTGTGAGAATACTTTGTGAGATATTATACTTTTTTTGTACATTTGTTATAATCATTTATGGACTTTATTTTGTTTTATATAAGAAAAGTTGATTTTTTTTTCAAATTTATTTAAAAAAAAATGTGTACACATTTTGTTACAAAAGCTAGAACAAATTATCATAATTGAATTTAAAAAAAAATTACATTCAAGCCTAATAATAATTTGCCTTAGTGAGGAAACCATTTTGATAAGTCCCATAGATGGTAGAAGAGCATTGATGAAGTGTTTAAAAAGATTTTTTTGTTATACTATGGGAAGTGCTGCCACCTAGTATTTTTTTTACAAACTAAGTGTTAGGAAACATTTACAGAACACTACCTGAGTGTATCTTGGACCATTGCGTATGTAAACCTTTGAAAGATAATTAGAGTGTAGCTCGGGCATGGTAACAATAGATGCTTGTGCTAGCTCGGGTGTGGTGTTCAATGTGTTAAACTATTGCCTAATGGCTTGGAAATGTAGAATAAGACAGTGTAGAGTAATGTAGAGTAAGTGATAATGAAGGCAGCCGACCTGAAAGAATAGTTTAGACCTAATGAGAAACAAACTTCAGTGTGAAGAAATGAAGAGAAAAGTGTTTCTACCTAGACCTAACCTAACTATCCTTTCAGGTTGGTTTCCTTCGCTATAACTTACTTTACATTATTGTAGGCCTACAATGTTTCTACACTGTCTTGTTATACATAAAGGTTAAATTACAAATTTATGTTGAATTTTTGTTATTTTGTGCTGTTATTTACACATGACAAATCTAAGATAATTTAATTTATTATGTTTATTACCTAAAGTTATTTAACTATGGAACTTTTACATTAAAAGCATTCGAACTATGATTCCTATTCAAGAATATTTAATATTAGTTTTGGCTTTACACACTCCTAAAATAATTAAAGACGCTGCATTATTTAACTGAACTATCACACAAACTACACTTGAATTTATCCTATCTTAATTGACAACAGTCCTCAACATTTACAGTTTTTTTGGTGTTTTTACAACTATATTTGGATGACTTATTGGCACTTTTGAGGTACATAATTTTGTAAGCAGGTTCAGTAAAGAATGATAGTTAAATCAGATTTTTTTGTTGCACTTTTTACATTGTGTAGGTTTCCAATAAAAAACAAATTAGGTCAAGAAATTGGCTTTAATTTTTTTTAATTCCCCCTCCCCCTTTCTTGTACATTGGGAGTGATTTAAGATATCAACTGTGTTCTTCTTTACTTTGTGAAAGCCATCTGCTTGACTCTATTGCTCTTTCCTGTACCTTAATACCAAAGCTTTATAATGTTCAAACTTTTAGCTTGTTCGCAGTTGTCTTGTAGCCAAAATTCTCATCCACACAGAAGGCGTCTTGAAATAGTGGTTATTGCGAAGAGCAACTAAAGCTTGGCAAAATGTGTTGGCATACAATGAAGTAATCACATCAGAAGTTTGCATGTGATACAGCCATTCCACTACCTAAAATGATATATATATATAGCTATATTAAAAAACTTTCTCCTAAGAGGGCTACATGGGAGAGTGCTGAGACTCATTGCAGACATTTAGAAATCCCACTTTATTTATGAATTGGTTTTAAATATTAAAATTTCAACATTTTAGAATACAACATTAAGCTGTTAAAAAAAAATTTAAATTTATTTTATATTTTTAATATTAATTGTATTTTTTTACCACCACATCTTACTATGTTTATGTACTAATTACAATAATGGGTTAGGAATGAGGAAGGTTGAATTTAAGAGGAAGTGTACCCACATTTATGTGGAGAGAGGATGGGAAACCATTTAGGAAAAACCACACTCAGTATCCCCGACCAGGAGTGAACCATGATCTCATCATTGGTAGTCTAGTCTATTGCGAGAGTGGCGCTTTAGACCATGCGGCCACTGAAGCAGATAATATTTCTTGTACATTTAATTTTCTGTTTGAAATTTACACTGCATTGCAAGGACAAATAGAGAATATTTATTAATATAGTGAGAAGAAATATGTGACAAATTTAATCTAGATTTAAGAAACAGTTAACAAGATATGACACAAAAAATGAAAAGTTGTCTAAGTTTATCCTTTCGTTCATTTTTTAATTTCTTCCCCGTTTTATTTTATAACATAATTTTTTTAGCCATTATAAAAAGAAAGGAATGTATTCTTAATGTGTTTGTTTATTGTAGCTCAAATGAATTATTAAAAAACATCAGATTATCTTCATACTATTCTTTTCTATAAAAGAAAATGTATTCAGCAAAGTGCCCTTATGGTATATGATACAGTATGCAGTTAGTTCTCAAACTCGTTTGAAACAAATGGTTTAATATTACTCCCAACTGACCTGATTGGTGATTGAAGACCACTGCTCACAAGCCAAAAGATTAACCAAAGCATGAGGAAACAGCTGTAGTCTAGTTTCCCGGGAGTACGAAACATTTTCCAAGGATAGTGCCAAGCAGTTGTAGCCCGATAAGACAACTACTGATAAAATAAATACATCGCACAGAAACAAACTTGCCTGAAATTAAAGGATATCATCATCAATTTTGACATGTATTTGTTTGATACATATTCATTTAGCTTTTTTTTACACTATTTTTTATAACGAATTCGCATTTTTCCAGACAATTAAGATATAAAGTACAGAGAAATTTAATTTTTCCTCAAACGGACTAGTTTGATGTCGCATAACTGATGTTTAAAACAGGATGGTTTACGCTTGATGGGAAAATAAATGTATTGATTTCACAAACCAATGTTTCGGAGGGTTTACATAATGTTTGAATCAGCATGCTTAGTTCTTCAGTTCACTTTTCGTTAAATCCAAAGACCTATTTATATAAGAGAAGTGCTACATTGGTCGTACTTTGTAGCCATGGCATAGTCACATATGCAGCAGACACATGAACAGTTGAGGCCATGGAAATGAAGATTGTGAGCTGCATGCTTTCGGTCACAAGGGAAACAGGCTTATGAATGAAGTTGTCTGGGGGCAAGAGTAGTACAGGTAGTGCTTACATGAGATAGAGGAAACACGACTGGTATGGCCATATAATGAAGAAGGAAAAGAAAAGAATATCAAAGAGAATGTTGAAGATTAATAGAGCTCTGTGGGTACTCGGATTTCGAGCTTGTCGTTAAAACTTGAGATTGAGATTGAAAGTTTTGTAGGCTCATCATTTTCAAGCTCTCTCTTGATGTACGTAAAAATCAATTTTTAAAACGTGATGGTAACTATAGGCTATTTAATTTATATTTTATAAGCAGTTTCACTGACATTTGTTAGCTTAAATTGTTAAAATTAATATCAAATTACAAGTTAATAACATAGTAGAGCTAAAACTAGTTTCAACCAATACAATAATTTAATATTTTCGTCCATTTTGAATTATCATTAATTGAAGTTGCATTGACATTGAGAGTGAATGAAAATAACACTAGCTAAATAGATCACTAAATACTTGCATAGTCATTATTTTTACAGTGTCTCTGTTTAAAATTATAATTTCAGTTAAATTAAAAATGTAACAATGAAAATACATATATGTTGGTTAACTTGTCTAAAATCAGCATTGATCAACATTGTAATAAATAGTTTACCAAACTTACCACATTTAAATAGGGATGGACAGGAATTGCATTTTTATATCAAAACAAGATGGGAAATTAAAACTATTATGGCAATACTTGTAAAAGCTTTGATATTATTAAACATAATACACATAATAAAATACTATGCTATCATAAAAACTAGAGATGGGTCAAATTAACTATTTCTTGAAACCGAATCTACATTTTATTTTCGAATCTCGAATCCTTGCAAACTGTTTGAAACTTTAATGATTTACAAATAGACCTACATTACACAATATAGGCCTAAACTGTAAATTAAGATTTATTTCAATCATGTGTTCAATTTTAATCAACCCCAACCACCCCTCGCAAAATACTGGTTAAAATCCAGACAAATTAAACAATCTAGACTTATTAATGTTTAAGAATCAAATCAATCAAAATTTGAGTGTCTTAGTTGTTTTTAAAAGTGTTGTTAAAATGAGTTAAGCTTCTAAAAAAACACGTGAAATAATCAGATTAGGCCTAGTTATCCTTTGATCAACTTTAATCATCATTGAAGGATTATAATTTATTTTATTAAGATAGCAAAAATAAAAATACAAAAGGATATTTATTAATAAAGACTAAAACAACATGCTTAACAATTAAACATACATTGGAAATAGTAAACCCAATAATGCCTAAGAATGTTTTATTATTATTTTCTTATATATCCATTATCTATCTTCGTGTAGAAAACAAGAAACATATTTGATTCTTGCAATATATTGATTTCTGAGAATAAATTCTATTTAAAACATGGAACATATTTTCGACTACAGTATGTTCATTCCCACTTTATAAGGCAGGACTACGTTTGAATATTTTTACAATTACTTAAATAACATATTTAAAAAAATAATAAACTCTTAGCTAAAATTAATTTAAAAACAAATAATGAATTAGCAAGTCATTATTTGATTCTTAACACTCGAGAGCGCTTAGTAAGTGATCAGATTACCTGAATCGATTTTAAATAAACAATCAATATAAGATACATAGGCCAGTATGACTAAATAAACAGTTTTATTGGTGTCTGATGGTTGACCGTATTTATTTTTCATGAAACCCAACAAAATGTCTAACTTAAAGGTCATATGCAATAAATTGGGGTTCTTTGCAGAGTAGTAGATAATTAAAACCAGTTAGGTAGTAAGAATTAATAGTATCTTTATTTTAATCATCACTCAGACGAGTAAACATAATATACGTCATGGCGGTCGACTTTGTATTGTGTGTATTGGCCGCTGATTCTGTATCATGTGTAATGTGTTCTTATTTATGTTTAAAAAAAAGTAATCTGTTTGATTTATTTCGAGTTTATTTGTAATTCTAGTTTTGATTTTTCAGTTTTTGAAGAGTTTTAATGTGTTCATTAAAATATTTACAAGATTTTTCGTGAGGTGAAAGTTTTAGATGTGAGCATGTGCCGAAACGGTCGAGTCCAAGTTTCCCATAGAGGTGGGAGGGTATGGTACTAGGCACGTAAGATTTTCCACACCTAACAACTATTATTTTTTTGAAAAAATAATGATTTTATCCATGCTAATCTCTTTTGTCCGACAAAATAAATATTACAGAATAAGTTGTGCTTTTCAAGTAGGCCTAACTAAGTAATTTTTGAATTCAAAATATCATGCTTTGTTTATGAGGTGAAAGATTTGACCATCGAATCCGTTAAGAATCCAGTAAAACACAGAATCCTCGAATCTCGAATACTTGTCAAGATTCGGAGGATTCGAAGATTCGAGTGGTTCATCTCTTATAAAAACATAATGTTATTGATTTGTGTGTGTGAATAACATTTTTTATCAAATCAAATAGTAAAATTTTGAACAAATATAGAATAATACAAATTGAATGGTTAATTTTAATGCATTTTTGATGGAAATTTTTATTATTTAATCTTGATAGAACTAGCTCAAGACAGATATAGGTAGCATACTTTTTTAAGTGCAACAATGAACTTTCAAATTGTAATGATATTGATAGAACTAGCTCAAGACAGAGATAGGTAGCATACTTTTGTAAGTGCAACGATGAACTTTCAAATTGTAATGATATTGGTTTGGATTACTCTAAAGTATGTAAAAAGTCATGGATGAAGGAAATTTTTCTTTAAAGAACATATGTAGAGTATCCTTTTATGATTCATCCTTGAAGAAACATGCACTTTTCAGAAATAATGTGAAAAGGATTACACCCCTAAAATTTATTTTGTATATAATATTTGCTGTTAAAAGAACAACCCCGCAGTATTTGGCAAAAGACGCCAATTCCCTATACTAATAAGAAGCTAGGCTTCACAACACCTGTTGCCAGGACACTTTCTATTAGTTTTTACACTGTTGACGAAGGGAGCAAGAGGCAAGGGGCATGTCATAAATAAGCCGTTTGTGCGTATGTTTAAGGCAGCCAAGCATCCGCAAACACAGACAAGCAATGCAGTCAGGGACTGACAAATGCACTAGCACTGGCTCTCGCAGTCGCAGTCTAACACAGAATACAATAATTTACATTAATAACACAAGCATGTGTTGATATAAAGCATTTAATTGGAGTATGTATAAGTAATTAACAGATGTCATTTGAATAAACCATGTGTGAATAAACAGCCATGAATAGTTCTCTTTCTTTAATTTAATTAAATATACCGATTTAATTAGTGCTCGACCACGGAGCAATTAACAGCTAGATAAACGGTATCTATTCCGTATAGTTATGATAGGCGCTTGACCATGGAGCTATAGACAACCTAAATATTATCACAGCAATATTATATCTAAATAAAAATCTGTAGTGTTTCAAAATTCCTAATGCCATTGAGTAAGTAAGTAATCTCTTTTGAAAAATGTGTTTTACAACGAACTCTTGAAGAGAGCAAAGAATAAAAAATATTTATTTACATTTTTAAATATCCTCTAGGTTTGAAACCTTTTAAATGTCCTCTATTTTAACACCTTGGGTAGGGTTATCTAGGTTTGAAACACCTAAAATATTCATTAGGTATGAAACCCCTTAAATGTTCTCTAGGTTTGTTACCCTTTAAATATTCTCTATATTTGAAATTTCCTTAAGACTTCTATTTGTTTGCAGCCCCTTTAATGCTATCTATAATTGATACCCCTTAAAGGTTATTTGATGTAACACCCTTCTAATCTCTACTCTTTGTTTGATTCACTAACAATACAGGCTGAAGCTCATAAATAGTTGACGTTGGCAAACTACTTTCTCCCTCTCATTTCCACCCCAAATATGTATCCCCAAAATTTTTCTCTGTGTAATTTTATGTTTTTGTTTCTTATTTTTTAAGAAAAAGGAATATTTCCTGAGATTAAAATAAAGAGGATTGAAGTGTGAAGTGTATATGAAAAAATTAAGGGAGAAGTTTTATCTGTTTCTATCAAGGCCTAACCAACTCTTTTTTTCAGATTGGCTTACTTACTTATCATTTACATTAAATTATTGTAAATATTTCCAACCTATTTTCATATCTTAGACAAACTTACTTGTTGAGCATCCCTATCTGTTTTGTTGTTGATAACAGATTGAATTTGTCCTAGCAATTCCAGTGCCCAGCGACAATTGGTTTCATGGTCACGGCAATCACACATCACTGTGGCGATGCTTAGTAAAACTGTAGACTGTTCTCTGAACAAAATACATGCATTATTAACACAATTTACTTAATTCCTTAGGTGTAAGAGATGACATTTTATTGACAAAAAGTTAATTTGATAAGAACACGCATCAGTTGACATATGTACTAAATGTTAGGATCATCTAGTATGGTTTACTGGTGATAGGGAGGCCAAGGTTTTAACCATGGTCAGGTGTATTGATAGTTGATTTTCATAAATGGTTTCTCACTTCCCCCTCCTCGCTGTGGGAAATGCAGGTACATTTAATTTAGATTCTACCTTCTTCAATAATGTAATTAAAATGTACCTAGCCTTGATGGGTAGAAAGACATGATGGAAAATATATTTGAATAGGACTAGAGTTCAATATCTAATTATGAACTTGGCATGTACAAAGAAGTGCTTTAATCATAAATTCATCATTAATAATAATATGCACTTGATCACTTGATTTCAGCCATTAAAGACTTAAAAACACATATTATAAAAATGAAATGCTGAAATGAGGGACACAAAGAGGCCTAACTAGAGTAGATGGCACCCCTTGAAAACTGTTCTTTAAATTTGGCTTAATTCTTAGATTGGTACTCAAATTGGTTACTTGTAATACTACTATTTACAAAATAATAAAAATAAAAGTATTTTATTGTTACCAAAATTTAAACTTGTATTATTTCTAATAAATTTGACACCCAGGGTACATACCACACTTGCCTCACCCTAGTTACGCCACTGGGGACACAGTTCACACTCAACACTGCTAATACTAGACAAAAACTTATCTTTAAAGAGAAAATTGATTTAATGGCTGTTAACATCTGATCCCACTTTCTAGAAAATAGAAAAGAAGTTTTACTTAAAGAATAATATTAATTATTTGATACAAGAATTCAAATCATACCCAGTCAATGTTGCCGTTGCGTCAATACATTCATTGAGCCACACTAAGGGCACCTCCGAGTCAGCGCGGCGAGCCAGTGCACTTCGGATACCTACAGACTGGCGCAGCTTATGAGGAGTCACCTCCCACCATACAGAAGGGGATGTCATACGTTCCAGATACTTGGTTGGGAGTTCCACAGCACATTCTACATATGCCGGGAAAAACTAAAAAAAATACCATAGTTTAGTTATTGTTTTTATACCCCTTGTCTGAAAAAGAGGCTTGATCTCACAAAATAAGTCCTTCTAGTATGTTTGTTATTATTTGAATTTAAAGCTATTCTGGCAGGAGTACACAGTGTGGAGAGAAAGAATACGTTGGAGAGGGTTATGTCACAAAGAGACCTCGCCGGTGGCTGAAAACGGTTCATCATGATGATGATGATGTATGAAGGCAAAGATGAAAGGATGGGTGGAAGTGGTGTGCCAAGGACTCATTCAGAAATTGGAATGCTTCCGATGTAATGTAGGAAATATCAAGTTACAGCCAGCACATGCCATCAGGAAAATAGTTACTTTACTGTGAGAACTAGCAAACTCAAATTCATCTCACTTTTATAATTACAAGCTTACCTAACCCGGTTATAGTGAATGCATTATAGCAACAATAAAAGTTAGTATTTAATTACTGTTTATATTTTTCGAAATAATATGTATGAAAGAAGTGCATAGAGCAAAAAATTTTGTTATAAATAAAATGATAGAATATTAGGAAAATCACAAATAAAAGTAAAATCACGCATCTTTACCCACACTTCGATATTGCAATGCTATTATAACATTTTCCTCAGAAAGTAGTAGTAATTAGACTAAACAGGATGTTGTCATCAGTGATGCCAACTTGATTGGTAAGGATGCAAACTTCTCTGGTGGAGTTGAAACTCACTGAATGTTTCTCTATCACTCTATGGATGGTAGGTAGGTGGTGCTGGTGTAGTCTCTGGGTTGAAATCAGCAAATATTTAGGTTGGATGGTTTTCTAGACTTTGTGATCCATTGATGTGCCAGTTCCCATATTCTTAACTGAGACATATTACATTGTGTCTTGTTAAATAATGTTAACACCTTGACAGTGTAGTAATCCTCGAAGTTAGGGTTATGATTGGAGGCATGTGCTGATACTAGTTTTTTTGGATTCTTAATTTTGGTGTCATAATGATGTCCATTCATTCGTTTACGGAGAGTTTCAGTGGTGAGGCCAACATATTGTGCAGTACATTCTTGGCATTCTAATTGGTAAATTAGGTTACTGGACTCATGTGTTACTGCTTTTGATTGTATAGATGGAGTTGGTGATGTTGCTAGAGAAAGTGGCTGTTGGATGATGTATTTGGCAGGTTTTGCAAGCTGTTTTGTTACAAGGTTGAGAGCCTTGTTGTGGTTGAATGAAGGTTGTGTCATTTTCAGTTTCGAGTTTAGGGTGTACCAGAAGATTTCTAAGTGATGGAGGCTGTTTATACACAAGGATTGGTGGTATTTTGTGAGAATATTGTTAGTATAAACACAAGGATTGGTGGTATTTTGTGAGAATATTGTTAGTATAAACACAAGGATTGGTGGTATTTTGTGAGAATATTGTTAGTATAAACACAAGGATTGGTGGTTTTTTGTGAGAATATTGTTAGTATAAACACAAGGATTGGTGGTTTTTAGTGAGAATATTGTTAGTAGAAACAGCTTCCATCACTTAGAAATCTTCTGGTACACCCTAAACTCGAAACTGAAAATGACACAACCTTCATTCAACCACAAGGCTCTCAGCCTTGTAACAAAACAGCTTGCAAAACCTGCCAAATACATCATCCAGCAGCCACTTTCTCTAGCAACATCACCAACACCATCTATACCATCAAAAGCAGTAACACATGAGTCCAGTAACCTAATTTACCAATTAGAATGCCAAGAATGTACTGCACAATATGTTGGTTTCACCACTGAAACTCTATGTAAACGAATGAATGGACATCATTATGACACCAAAATTAAGAATCCAAAAAAACTAGTATCAGCACATGCCTCCAATCATAACCCTAACTTCGAGGATTACTACACTGTCAAGGTGTTAACATCATTTAACAAGACACAATGTAATATGTCTCAGTTAAGAATATGGGAAGTGACACATCAATGGATCACAAAGTCTAGAAAACCATCCAACCTAAATATTTGCTAATTTCAACCCAGAGACTACACCAGCACCACCTACCATCCATAGAGTAATAGAGAAACATTCAGTGAATTTCAACTCCACCAGAGAAGTTTGCATCCTTACCAATCAAGTTGGCATCACTGAAGACAACATCCTGTTTGGTCTAATTACTACTACTTCCTGAGGAAGATGCTAAAATAGCTTCGAAATATTGAAGTGTGTGTAAATATGTGTTAGTGTTTTTACTTTTATTTGTGATTTTCCTAATATTCTTATCATTTTATTTATTACAAAATGTTTATATTTTTTCATGAAAACATATAAAATAATGTAATAAGTAAACTTTTCATGTTAGCTATGTTTACAAATATTCTGATTTAGGATTTGTATGCAAAATGCTGAAGCAAATATGAGTGTGCTAGAAACAATAAGTAAAGCTAGACTAAAGTGGCAGATATTTACAACGAATGAACAACAGAAGGAAGGCAAGACAATAATCTGAAATGGATGGATGTTTATGGAGACAAGGCCAGACCAAGTATGCGATAGATAGAGCAAGTGAAGAGAGATGTAAAAGAACAAGGACAAGATCGAGAAACTATCTATGAATGAAATGTACGGTACAGGATGGGATGGAGGGCGCTCACTAAAAACACTCGGGGGAAACTGGAGTTGGGAGAAGATCATGATGATGATTAAAGTTCAGATTCAAGGTTCGGTTTTGTAAAATAGTGGACTCAGCTATTCACTAATAATTAAGCATCTACTTCTTTTTAGGCTAAAATTCACAAATGGGTTTAACCGATTAATCAATAATTTTAAAGATGAATCCATTTTAAGATACTAGTTTTAATATCTTGAAACTTACCTCATGGTCTGCTTCAAAGTTCCCCAACATTCCCTCAATCACGAGAGAAAGCATTGTTCTGTTTGCATCATGAATATTTTCTTTCTTCAAAGCATTCTTAATGTAAGAAAATAATTCTGCGATCAGAGGTTTCCCTTCCAGTTCTTTGTCTATAGTTAAAACCACAATTTATTTTATAAAAATATGGGTTCTTAAAATATGCCAAATATTTTAGATTGGAGGATTCAAACCATTTTCTGATGCTTTTTTTTTTTGTCACAATTACTGTTTTTATTGATTCCAATTATTAAATTTTAGCCTTAATTTTAATTCTTTAACATCTAAAATTCAAATATTTTTCCTAGAACACTATAGTGCACTAAAATATATATTATTTAATATTTATCCATTGTTCTATGGATGTGAAGCATGGGTTTGTCATGAGAATACAAGTGCAAGGTGAATGCCGTTTGAATGAGAGATATAAGAAATGTAAGTTCATGGAAAAATTTGTGTGGTCAGTCAGTAATGATTGGATACTGAATGAGTGAGGTTTGAAAAGGAATTCAATAGGTAAATTTGAATGAGGAATTTTATGTTGGTTTGGGCATGTTGAAAGGATGATTGTGGATCGAGTGACGAAGCAAATATATGAAGGTAGAGAGTGTGGATCAAAAGGAAAGGGTAGGCCGTGTAAGCTATGGTTAAATGTTGTAGATGAATGTGTGAAAAAGAGAACCATTAAGAGTTTTAAGAATAAAGGTGAATTCCCACATACGCTGAAATGTGAAAGCAATACAGTGAGTCTGCACCTTTTAGTGGTGCAGCTGTTCACACACTCATGGAAAGTTAGGAATCTCTGTTTAACCACGATGCATTGAAACATCAAGCATAAAAACGTAAATATTATAATTAGTTCAAGTTTTGTATTTAAATTATTATTATTATTATTATTATTAGCACCGCATCTTACTACCTGTTCGGGTTATACGCATCTTACGCTAATGTGTAATGGTAGGGTGATTGTGAGATGAAATGGAGGACCTAGAGTTTAACGTGGAATCCGAACCACAGTGGAGGCTTGGCATTCCCTTTTGTATTTAAAATAAAATTAAATGTTTTACTTACTGCCTGGGTTTGATTTTGTCATTGATAAACCTCAAGGTTTCCAATAGATTGTCATTTTTCATAATCACTTTTGAAATAGAGCATCTTTAGAATGTGCTTTTTATAAATAACACATGCTTGAAAGTTTGCGCAAGAGCTGATTGGGTGTTATTGGCCAATTTTTTTTTTTTTTGTAGAAGCGCTGAAAAAGTTGAAATTATCTCTACTCGAGCAGTGCGGGCTACGCTGGCCACGCGGATTTAATGTGATTATATTAGAGCTGTTACATGACCAAATATCAGCACTGCTCTCATTTTACAGCAAACGTGTGAATCCACAGTAAAAGAGCATTATGACTCAGTGTATGGATGTCGATGAAGCGATGGGTGTATGCAAGGATAAGGAAGTGTGGAGAAAGTTACTGAGGCAGGATTAAGTACAGAGTTGTTTTTTGAGCTATAAGTACAGTTTGTTGTTTACCCCATAAGAGAACAGAGTAGTTAGGTATGTATATATTTATATATCCTATTGCAATGTATTTGTTAAAAATATGAGTAAACAGTTATTAAAAAAAAGCATTTATCTATACAAGATCAATAGAACACAAAAGCTATGTTAAGTACATTTACAATTTGATGGCACCTAAATGAATCAGAAATGAATAAGAAACACAATATTATTTATTTATTTACTAAACACCATGTCATACTACCCGATCGGGTTATATGCTTCCCAAATACTAATTAGGTTAATGGATTAGGAATTGGGGAGTTTGGATTTAGAGGAAGTGAACCCGCATTTGCATGGAGAAAGAGTGGAAAACCATTTAGAAAAAACCACCCTCAGTTCACCCGGTCGAGATTCAAACCTCGATTGTCTAGCTCAGTACGACTAGTTTATTAACTAACAACACCACCGAGGCAGGTCAGGGGATGCAATAAAAAACCACTCTCTAAATTTAGACTTCTGGATTTGAGAACTAGGAATCAAGGTAATGAAAATCATTATATTAAGAAAGATCATTGACCCTTTCAACACCAGTAAGAATCAAAGGTATTAAAAATCAAGTTAGACAACCTTAAAAAATGTCAAATCTAAGTATTAAAAAAAAAATTAATAGTCAATAGTAATTGAATAATTTTTGTGACGTTGCAAACTGAAAGAGCTCAGCTTCAAAGCTGAACTTTCTACAGCTAGAAGCAATGAAATAATTGTTTATGGTGAGATTTATAATTTTTCTAAAGCCAAGAAATATATAGGTACAATATCACAATTTTTAGGTTTTTTTTCGCATTCTAGCTAAACAATTTATACTCTAGTACCACCAAGGTAAGTGTGCTGGCTATCCACCTAATTTAAACCTTTTTATATGTGTAATATGTATTGTTAATCTTTAAAAATTAATTATTGATGAAATCACAACAAACTGACAAAAAATTTAATAAAGTATGCATATTTTTTTGATAACATTAAATTAACTTTTTAACCCTAATATGTGACTTCAATTTAGTGACTTCTCCCAAATTAACAGACTTGTTAAGCTGATTATTAATTTTCCAATTAACCTTAATGTGAATGACACTTTTAAAATCTAAATTAATAAGAATCAAATTATAGCACTCTTATCTCTATTCATTCCCTTTTAAATGTTTCTAATTTCCATTGATATTTTCTGTACTCAAATATAACAAACTGTAGCAAACTTAAAAATTTATGTGAATAAGATCTGATAAAATCTAAGTGTGGAAAAAACCAAACCAGTGCAAAAAAGTTAATATGTTGATGTTTAGCATGTGTTCCAGTGTTTTGATTTAAAGTTTTAAGTTTAGGATTTGCAGAAAAAACTAATATTAGGATTATACTCATATTTAACATAAACCATTGTGGTGTTCAACACATTTTAATACTCACAGAACTCCTAGATAAGAGTTATACAAGTTTTTTACCTTCTAAAATTGCAGAATTTTCCAAAGCAAAACATAAACACTTTTCAGTAAAAGGTTTCAAGTGATTAGGAGGAACACCAACACAAAGGTCTGAGAGATGCGCGAAGAGATTTACAATATCCATTTTCTGAAACATAGATTAAAACTTAATTATTCTATTGTATTAGGAACTCAAAAATTCATTGCCGCACTTACAACAGTGTGACTCTTATCCCTATTTTGAGCTAGTTAATCCAGTCCACCTCATTGCACCCAATCTCTTTTAGGTCCATTCTAATGTTATCCTCCCATCTGTGTTTGTCTTCCCAATGGCCTCTTCCCATAGGATTTGCCAATCAGTACCCTGAACGAGGTTCTACATTCTCCCATTCAAGTTGTTACTGATCAAACAAAAGAAACGTTGAGATGTCTATAAGGATATTTGTACTATCTCAATTTCCAACTATTTGTGAAGTTGGCTGCATTATCTGATAGCTTGTGATTGTAATTTATTACTCAACTGTAGCTGAAAATTTCCGCAAGTCCATCACAGAGACTGCCAAATATGAGTGAAGGGACCCTGGTCATGTTACAGCAACTGGATAGGTCAGTAGTTAGAGCATTGGCGTACTAAACCAAAGGTACCAGATTTGATTCACATGTCCAGGTGTCATTTTTCAATTAAAAGAATATAATATTTAAATACGGCTATAACCACAACGAATATAATAGTTTGGCTTAGAGATGTGCGAAGTCCACTTTTTCAATTCAAAACGAACTCGAATCGAATATATGAAATATTCTTGAAGCTGAAGCGAAGTTTGAATATTTTCTTTTAGTTGTTTTGTGATTGAAAAAATATTGTATTTTGATTATATTATTTTATGCATTAAAATTATTTGTAAAATGTTTTATTGGACAATTGGGTGTAATATTTCGTGTTACTCTGACAAATCAAGTTTTTATCACAACATGAAATTCAATTTATTCAGATTCTTTCCTTATAGATATTAATTTGTAATGTATATAACAGCTCAGGATGGCTTTAATTGAACATTAAATGGAGTATTTTAGCTCTCAAAAATGTTATTGGCAAAGTTTTGAAGCTAAGTCGAAGCTTATGTTCGTTTTGAAGCCAAGTCAAAGTTTCGAACCTTCGCACACCACTAGCTTGGCTATTTAATCCATCATGCTATCTTATTGTTTAGAAAATGATAAAGAGCACATTGTGAAACCCTGGGTTAAATTATGTTCACCAACTTACACTATCCATGCTTGGATTAAAGCTACCAAGAAATCCCTCCATGAACCTCCTTGCCGATGGAGAGATCTTGGCTTGTCTAGCCGCCACCACAAGACAGTACATGCGTATTTCTGAGCTTTTATCCAGAAACTTCTGCAAGAAGCTCCAGTTGAGTGGGGGTAAAGGTTTGGTGAAGCTCTGACTAATAATTCTGAAACACTGCCTTGTCACATCTTGGCTAATCCCCTGGGTTTGATTACAGAGGTAGTTAATGACTGCCTGACAGATACTGCGATTATGAAGATGATTGTAGTTTGCCGGTTCCCCACGGCCAGTTATCTGATACATGCCGCTGTGGTAAACTGTTAGTTCTACTTTGATCCAACAAGTCAGCATGTCTCCTGCTGCATCCAGAGCTTCTGGCTTGATGTTTTGTAGAAGCTGTATCCAGCACTCACCTGTAGGAACAATCAAAACTCATAAATATTTAATCAAACGAATCAATACTTATTTTGTGAATAGTTAATTTCATATTTAATCTTTAATTGGATCACAAGAGTTAGCAATCATTAAATATATATTCTTTTTTCCCTGCCTTTTTAGCTTACTACCCATTCGGGTTGTATGAATATATATGTATTATGCTAATGTGTTAGAGATGATGAAGGTTGAATTTAGAGGAAGTGTATCTGCATCTGAGTGGAGTGAGAGTGGAAAACTATTTAGGAAAAAAAAATGTGCTCAGTACATACGATTGGGATACGAACCTCGCTCTTCCCATCATCGACAATCCAGTGTATTGCAAGAGTGACCTCAAAGACCATTCAACCGCCAAAACAGGTCTATTTTTATGTTAATTATATGCGTTATTGCATTATAACAATAAAGTATCAATATATACATTAGCAACATTGATGATTTTAATAGTCTTTTATAGCATTCAAAAATATTTCCACCATCAAACAATTTTTTATACAATGAAATTACCTAAAAAAATCATTTAAGCAAATGTTTTTGGTATTTAAAATTTAACTGTACCAAATCACATAAAATGTTATGTCAAGGTTAGTATCTGAAAGCCAATTTAAAATACCTGGAATGTATGGTAAGACATCTTCAGGACGACGAGCTGCATCAACAGGAGTTTTTGCATATGAGCTCGGTAGTTTGAGTTTTTGTCTGTAGCATTCAGGTAAACTCTTTAGACTCAAATTTTCCAAATTGAATTTTGACAGTGCCCTGGAAATTTATATTGACTATACATGGAGAGAAAGACAAAATTAAGAAGAGGAAGGTCTGAACACATACCATAAATAAAATGTTAAAAACATAATAAACATAAGATAATAATTTCCCACTTTCGTATGATTTTTTCTTTCTTCAGTTCTGATTTTGTTCACAGAAAAATAACAATGTTGGTTTTTTATTAAAAATTGAGAGAATAATATATTTATCAAATTCAAATCTTACATTATCTTTCATAAATCAAATCCAAATTCAAATCTTTAAAAATGTAAAATTTTAGTTAAAGTGAAAATGTTTAAAATTTAATATAAAAATAGTTGCTAAAGGTTTTCCACTACAGACAAATGATATTTTGTTTGTCATGTATATTACTTCATAAATAGCAAAAGTATCATTTTTTTTTTAGTAAATTAGTTATCTTAGGCTTTTTTTGTGATGTTATCCTCTCAACCACATAAGTCCATATAATTCCTATTATCAATCACTTAAATTTTTTATTTGAAATCAAGGTCTTCGTCAGTTTATTAGAGATACTTTTTTGAGATATTTACGAATCTCGAATACCATGATTCGAGTGTCGCATCTTCTGGAGAATTATTTTACTTTCTTCTACTTAAGAAGGGGTCTAATGCGCCCTGAAAGCTACTGTGATGTGATTTTTGTGTGTGTGGTTTAGTTGTAATATTTAAAAACTACATTTTCTGGTGTGAAGCCTCCTTTCAATGTGGATTAAATACAGATGTTTGGTGGAATTTTTTCCTTTCAAGTCCAAATAAATCATTAACACTTGACGTTATAATATAAATTTTGGAGTTTGGCTCAAACATTACAGAGCTATAGTAATTCGAGCACCTTTCACAGTTGCTGTAATTCAAAATAATTGCATAATTATTTTAAAATAATCTGAAAACAAGATATTGTAAAATAATTTTATGATTAGTGATAAGGAAAAAAGCCAACCTAAAAAGTTAAACTTTGATATAAATGTTAATTCTGCTTTGCTTTGAATCACACTAATGTTTTGTTATGTTTTTGATAAAATTCTTGGTGTGAAAATTTTGATAAATCTGATTCTGTGCTCACAAATATCACTGATGTGCTTCCTTCAAAACAATAATGTTCTTAATTTATATAAGGTGAACTTATTTCAGTATCACAGCAAATTTTTTAATGTTATAAGTATAAATGTTGAACAAATACTCCCAAAAAGGTTGCATAGGGAATAAATAAAAACATTATACAACAACTCTATGGGTTAGTAAAGGCAGTAATAAGCAACTAACCAACCTTAGGGCAGCAGTGATCACTTCTAATTGGTTACTTGTGGATACATACATCCATAGCTTTGTTGATGCTTCTATCACAAGCTTCTCATAGTCTATGCTTGGAGTATGAAGGCTTGGAATAGCCGCAAAGAATTCACACAAGCTGTAAAGGATAAACCTAATACATTCAAAAGTGTGATTGTAAAACTATTGGGTTATATTAATACAACAATCATCTTAGGATCCCACCCCTTGTATTAATCAATATTTATATAAAAAAAGAAATCCAAATAAACATCATTTATTAAAACGAATAGATAGTTCCAAGCACACTTTATCTGTACTGTATAATGTTAAATGATGTAATTGTACATCAAAATGAAAGAAGCAGTAATTAATGTTTCAACTGTTAGATCAAAAGGATATTGACCTGACAACAACTGCAGTCCTCTTATCTCTCGAGAGTTTAGGTGCAAGAGCCCTCCAGGTAGAAGCTATGTCCGCTATACCAGCCTTGCACAAGGAAGTGATGCCCTGTAAGGCGATGGACGAGGGAAGGGATCCCCATGTGTCTCCACAATTGTTCAGTATTTGTGACAAAAGGATTACAAGTTCTTCCCCATACAGTTCTGGCCTTGAACAGTTACATTAAACATAAGCAACATCAATAAGGTTATTAATTCTTTATATGAGATGAATTCATATCAGAATTAAAGAAATATAAGATCAGTTTCTCATATTTTTTTTTATATCCATTATTGTTTCCAGTCTATGGCCTGGGTAAGTTTTTTTTCAAGCTATATATTTACACTACCGGCTGGCTAGGCCTGTCATACCTTCATTTGTCTTATAATCTAACCTAAGACTAGGACAGGCACAACATCCAGTTCCCGGTCGTTAATTCATCACTTTGAAAGAGTAACCCCATATTTCAGCAATGATAAATTTTTCAGATATGCTGATAATCGAACCTGGAACCCTCAGCCCAGTAGAGAGACATGCTACCGACTGAGCTAAGGTGCTGAACAGTTTCTCATTTGTATAATATTAAAATTCTATGAGCTAAGCCTGTACAAATACAAGATTTTCAATTTGGGATTGAATCCTTGCTTACTAGCTTAAATCGACTATTTTATTATAAAAATATTCCAAATCGATATTTTATAATATTAATCTTATCAAATCCAAATAAAATATCAGGCTAAATATATTGAAATTGAGTCCAATAAAAAATTAAGGTCTTAACAATAGATTTAAATGATAATTTAAATTGCAAAATATGTGAGTTACTATGGTCAAGTTCATTAATATAATTATGCTAACTTCTTTAAAATGTAATATTATTTAAAAGTGTGATTTGAGATTCAAATTTCTGATTAAAATCTACCAAGTTCAAATCTGGGAATTTTGGTTTTGAAATTCTTAAATATTTGCATCTTTTAAATACCATGATTAATCAGACACCTTAGCTCAGTCAGTAGCGTGTCTGCATACTGAGTTAAGCGTCCCAACTTTGATTACTGGCACGGCCGAAAAATTTATCATTGGTGAAATTTGGGTTTATCCTTTCACATTGATGAATTAACGGCCAGGGACTGGATGTTGTGCTGGGCCTTGTCTTAAGTTATATTATAAGTTATATGAAGCTGATAATAAAAAATATATGGCTTGAATAACAAATTGACCCAGGCCACAGGTGGGAAACAGTAATAGATGTAAAAAAATATACCATGATTCAGAATTATGAATTGTATGCGAATCCTAGCAAGATTCACAATTTTGAAGCTTAGCATGGGCTTGCCACAAGATAAGCTTCCCAAATAAAAGTTGAAGAATCATATGCACTGATTAAAAGACTAACCCTTTTGGTAGAGGCATACAATATTTATTTAATCATAACCTGGTTTTGCAAATGTCGCTAATAGCCACGGCTCTAGCCACCTCAAACTCCCACGTCTGGTCATTCCTCTCATTGCTTGCTGGCTCTAACAGTAACTTCTGTAGATAGGGGTAGCAGCGGCACTCCACCTTCCAAAGCCGCAAATACAAGTCCACGCTGAGTGTTTTTAGGCTACTTTTCAATCTAACACTTTCCAAGCTGTGAACAACTAGCGCAATGTTTTCCTAAACACACAGAGTTTATCAATTGTAATCTCACTAAGGCATTTATATTTTAATTAGTTACATTTAATCAATTTCCTGTGTTAGTCCTTTGTGTCAATTGCTCCTTTTATTAGTTCCTATTTATATGGCCAATCATTTATGAGACATTCATAAATATACAATATAAAATAAAACTTGTAATTTTTTAAAAAAAAAATTGATAAAGGCTCCTTCTTGTTAGATGAATAGAACTTGTGTTTGCATAGTCCCAAATTTACCATAACTTCATATTTTTCCATCATTTTAATACAATCACTATAATAGGGGTGTGCAAAATTTAAAAATTAAGACTTGGCTTTAAAAAACATATATTAGCTTCAACTTCACTCCGAAGAAAATTCTGGCATCAACAATTATCAAGCTTTGCCAATAAAAATATTGACAGCTATAATATTTTATTTGTGTTGAAATATCACCATTATAAATGATTGCAAATTAATAATCCCATAAAAAAAAATCTCAAGTAAATGAACTGCATGTTTTGATGATAATTTGATGTATTAGATTAGAATAAAATATCACAAAAAAAGTTAAAAATAAATAATTTCTATGTGATTTTAGTACAAAAAGCAATAAAATTAAGAGTTACATAATATTTTTTCAAGCATAAAACCACTAACAAAAAACATTTGAACTTCGATTCAGTTAAGAGAATATTTCATATATTTGATTCAATTTTGCTTCAAAATGAAAAAAGGGAACACATCCTACATTAGAGTGAGGCTAAATAAATGTTATTTTGGCCCTTTATTACAAATGTTGAGCAATAGAATCTTCTACTCAGTTTATGTATTATGTTCATGGTCTTGCAGAGATGATAGGCTCTACGATTGAATCCTCAATCCAATGGATCCTATAGTATTCGAGATTAGTAAACTTCTAAAAAAAACTATTTAAAATACATTTTATGAAGACCTTGACTTGATATAACAAATTTAAGGGGCTGGTCAACACTCGTTCACCCATAAAAACATGGTATTACAAAATAAAAGATTGTGACAAAACCGTTCTATAGATTTGAAATCAGTTTTCTCTATTGAAAGGGGATTTATATTATCTAGAAAGAAGACTCTGTATAACTTTTACTTATCATACTAATTAAACTATACAATGAAAACTATCACATTTTCAGCCTCACACTATATTGCTTATAATGACATTATTAAGTTAAATATTCAAAATTGAATTTTACTATATAAAGCAGAGCTATTTTTACTTCAATTTTCTTGAATTAGCATTTTTATTTAGTGTTTTATTATATTTTTATATTATTTTTAAACGAATAACTACTTTAACAAGATTAATATGGATGTAAGTATTAAAGATGGAAAAAGAAGAAATCACAAGGCTAGATAGTATTTTTCTCCGGGTTTTAGATATTTGTTTATAATTTATTAGTTTAATACTAAACTTTAAATGCTTATTTATAAAATTAAATTTGAAATAGTTTGGTAACCATTGTGTAACACTCCTTGTAGAAATACCAGGAACTACTTGTGCATTTTAGTAATTTACAGGGGTTTTCCATTTACAGCGTTTCCACGATCGTTTTAGAAGTGACAAGACAAACCATTTATTCCAATATTGTGAAGCTTTAAAATTATGTTCCCATTATTTTAAATTATAAATAGGAATCAATGTATTTGCCTGAGAGTGGTAGCCGTACAATTTAAGCATTGATATTTAAGGCACTAGAATAGTCAAATGGAAATACAGAAACATCTTGTAATTTTTAAACATTCACGGGCTGAGATGTGTTTGTGTATGCACACACGCGAGCTAGGTTGTGAGACCAGTGCACTTATTGTTCTTTTCCTCTCTCTTTGCTTAGTTTAACCAGCAGACCTTTTGAAAATTAGTCGGTATTGTAGTTTAGGTTGAGGCCTAAAGTTGATGGTAGGAGCAGGAAGATACTTATTGTCAAACCAATTTTTTAAATGTATTTGTTGCGCGTTACAGGCACATAATAGAAAATTATTTTTTTAACTCATAATTGAAAAGGTTTTTTTTAAATTTCCTAAACACATAATCTTTTTTACTGTTCACGTCGAATAAACAGCTCATATTATTGTATTAAAAAAAAATTAGTGTATAATCCGAACACGAAAATATGGATGAACATTAGTTAGTAAGAGTAAGTCTACATAATTAAATACAGAATATAAAAAGGGTTTTACAAAGTAAAACTAATGAAACTTAATCAATTTATATATGCGAATTTTAGATTAGTTAAACAAATACAAGCTTGAGTTGTGAAATGGTTTGAGAGATGATCATAAAATATGCATAGACCCCTATCTTTGAATAAATATATTTTACATTACATGATGTTATAAGCAGCACTCAGAAATAATAAACAAAAATGTATACATTATACAATCAGCCCTAAGAAAATTTACTTATTAATATGAAAAGCTATTTTGAATACACATTACATGGACAGAAATATATTTGTCAAGAAACAAAAAAAGATTTCAGTGAAATAGTGTACTACATACACACATACAACATAAGATACACTAGCTATTGTGTAGAAAAACATGAATGGCTAACATAAATAATTCGATATGGAAATTATTTGTCTTAGCACTGTGTCTTACTACCTATTCAGGTTTTACGCTTATGTACTTATTACGCTCATGGTTTTAGGGTTTAAGAAAGTTATATTTAAAGGAAGTGTACCCACATTTGTGAGGAGGAAGAGTGGGAAACCATTGTGGAAAAACACTTCAGGACACTCGATCGAGATACTAACCTCAATCTGCTCATCATCAGTCTAGTCTACTGCGAGAGTAGCGTGTTAGACCATGAGGCCACTGAAGTGGGCGACATGAAATTAAATGTGTCACTTGAACATTTCACGGATAGTAACTTCCATTATCTTTTTAGTTACAGGTAAGCAATTAAAATAAAATAAACATAACACTGGAATTAAAATAAATACTTGGGATAATATATTAAATAAATGGTACAACACACACAAACTTTCTCATATCGTGTAAGTATTATAGCTTCAAAGATAATTTTCAAAACTGGTTTTGAGTAAACTATCTATCCTTAGGTATGTTTTCCTCATCAAATCAAACAAATCATCTTGTTACACACAATAAACACTCTTTATTAATAACTTTTAAACCAAATTGTTCAAATATGGTTATTTAACAAAATATAAATTCTAAAAAATAAATGATTTGCAAACTATTGTAAAATTAAGAATAAATTATTATTATTATTATTATTATTATTAGCACCACGTCTTACTACCCGTTCGTGTTATACACACTTACACTAATGTGTAATGGTAGGGTGATTGTGAGATGAAATGGAGGATCCTACAGTTTAACGTGGAATCCGAACCACGGTGGAGGCCTGGCATTCCCCACATTCACAAAATGTCTTGTCAGAGGTGAAGGAAGGATTTAGTAATCAGATAAATTTGTGCCGGGACTGAGTATTGAACCCCGGCTGCCACTACAGAAGTCTGACACCTTACCCCTAGACCGCCAGGTCATCATTAAGAATAAAATAGCCAAAGCTATTATTTATGCTTTTAGTGAGGATTACTCCATCTAGATATCATATTCTTACTCTGCCTTAAAATATGAGTGAAGAATGACCCTAGGCATGGGACTATTCCTGGATATCTCAGTGGTTAGAGCATTGGTGTACTAAGACAAAGGTCCCGGGTTCGATTCCCGTGTCCAGGTGTCATTTTTTCAATTTTCAGAATACTCTAAAATTATTTGTTATCATGTTAACATGAAAAACTAACAATTTGAATTCAATCTTCAAGATCAATTCAGAAAAAGTAGAATTTTATATCATTCATCGTAGCGAAACAACTCGTAATAATTTATTTTAGATGAATAAAGATGCATTTAAAATGATAATGCAAAATAGTCCCCGGTTTTCAATTTTTAATTTAATCTTTAGAGCCATTTAAAAAAAATATCTAACGTTACAAAACTCAGTAAATAGTAAACTACTATGACTAAATGATTTAAAATATATATATATATATATATAGAAAAACACATACACTTATATATAAAAACACACACATATATATATATTCTATTTATAATACAAAAAGCTTAACAATTACCCAATTTGACCCAAATTATTAAAGCCATCTTTAAAAATATAAATATTTAAAAAAAGTCATCAGTAAAATATTAGCAGAATTTCTCCCCCAAAACAAGTCTTTATATGTCATCCTCATGAGTAATAGAGTGAAGTGCAGCAATGAACTCTCGAATTCCTAATACCATAGACTAAATAAGTATTAGAAACATTATTTAGTCATATTTAAAAAATATTATATTATCAGGATTAAAATAGTTTATTTTGCTATTCAATAGCTAAACGGTTAGTAACCCGAAAAGATACTAGGACGCGGTGATAAAAAAGAATACCAAAATGAAAAGTTTATTGATAAAGTATTTTGTTCTCATTCACAGATAACACTGCTTTAATTAATGTTTGTGAAGTATTTTCGATTCTTTTAGCATTCTTTTGCGCTTTTAGTTTTTAATCCTGTCCATGACAGATCTATGTCAATATTACCCACTCTAACAAAACAGAACCTTCAATTTGTAGATGCATCAAAGATTAGGCATCACCC
Source organism: Timema douglasi (assembly GCA_901482245.1). Lineage (NCBI taxonomy): Eukaryota > Metazoa > Arthropoda > Insecta > Phasmatodea > Timematidae > Timema > Timema douglasi. Next base: position 73,688 of record CABEEJ010000243.1, on the reverse strand, counting down.
TCACTAGAAACTGAACTTCCAATGATGGGGCAATCAGGTTTTGAATTCCAGTCATAACTTCTTTAGTAATCTTATAAATGCCTTGTGTACTTTAATTTATTCATTACTTACTGTTGATACAGTTGACAGAGATATATTCGAGTGACTCAAGATGTTACAAAGAGATATTCCCTGGCCTAAGCTCCAATTTTGGAATCTATGCGTAGGTCTATATCTCCCTCCTGCCCTCCGATGTCTTAAGACCTGTCCTGGCTATACACACTTGTAATTAATAATCAAAGGGTGTGTAAAGATGGTGAAGGTAGAGTTTAGAGAAAGTGTACTTATATCTGTGTGGAGAAAGTGATAATCTATTTAGGAAAATACACTCATTAAATCCTCCCGGGATTTGAATGCAGACCTTGCTGTAGACAGCATATCAGACCAGAGGAACTTGACGTTAAATCTGTGTACCCATTGATGCGTACAATGAGTCCCACTATAGCATTTTATAAACTATTTTAAATTAAAGCAATATGTGTTTTCAGATGACATTCTGATGGAGTGATTGTGTAAGGATAGAATAATTACAAAAGAAAAGGGATTTGAACCCTGGCCATTCAGCTCTACTCACTAATTTCTTTACCTATTGAACTATCTGGGATCTCCTTGTCAGTTCCATAACCCAAATAAACCTCTAAGTGTATTGGTGTAGATAAAGACATTAAATACCAACACTTGTTACAAGCCATAATTATTCAGTAAATAATAATATAGGTATCTGGTGACCTGGTGGTCTAGGGGTAATGTGTCGGGCTTTTGAACTGAGGTCCGAGGTTCAATCCTTGGTCTCGGTACAGATTATCTAATTGCCAAACTCTTCCTTTACCTCTGACAAGACGTGTATTAATCACAACTTGTGAATGTATGCAATTCCAGGCCTCTACCGTGGTTCAGATCTCATGTTAAGCTGTAGGTCCACCATTTCATCTCACAGTCACCCTACCATTCATTACACATTAGCATAAGCGCATATAACCTGAATGGGTAGGAAGACGCAATAGTAATATAATATAGGTATTTCATTAGTGTAATTTGCGATTTTGATTGTATTTGCAGTATACTGGTATTACCAATGTATAGTTGTTATTTTTCATTATGTGTTGTAAGTAATATTTTAGTAACGAAAAAATTAAAATATTTGTATTATGTTATTTTAGAATAAATCAACATTATCCTACTATATATCATGCTTTAATGTAAAAATGTGTGCATACTAATAAAATTGTATTTACTATTAAATAGTAAATAAAATTATATCAATTAACATTTATTGATTTAATATTTAATATTGTGATTTTATGCATATTCACAGTTCTGGCATGTATAGATTCGTGCAGACTTTAGGCTATCACTTCGTTATTATTTATTCTTAGCACCGCATCTTAATATTATCATTATTTCTATTTTGTACTTGCCTGATCTAAACCCATTTAAATGCACTAATAGGGTATAGGAAATAGTAAGGTATAATTTAGACATTGTAACCACATTTTCGTGGAGATAGATTGAGAAACATAAAAAAAAAACACTCTTTGTAGACACTCACCCTCCCCATCACTGGCAAACCAGACCATATCCCGATTTGATTGTGAATTAAACATATTTGGGAGCTAAAAAACTTCCAATTCGTGTATGTTTTGGCCAAGATGAATTTCAATGAAAGACCAAACCAGTTGACAAATGCATTGCCTTCTATTTGTAACAATCTTAGGTACTCTCCCCTAATAGCTCTCATCAAGGCTATGTACAGGTTTAGACTCTAAGCCCCCCTCCCATCAATACAGTGGTGATTGCTACCTGCGATAAAGGTTTCAGAGGATTATAGGTTTGTTTTGTTTGCTTGCTAGCTCAGTCTCAATCTTTGGATGGGTGAAGGGAAGGGGACAGGAGAGGGGAGGCTAAAGTGCTGACAGTTCTGGCAATACTGTGGGTTGATTGAGTCGCCGAAGACAAAGTATAACTCAATTGGTTTCTTCTGATACCGTAAATTAGGGGCTGGCGCTGATGCGACTCTTCACTTCTAATTACCAATGACCAGACCCTTAAGCAATTGGTAAAGAGAATATATAAACTTGTCTAGTAGGGAAGATAAAATTTTAAAAAAGTACAAAATTGTATCAATATAAATAATTAAATAAAAAAGTGTTATCTTTGTTGTTTGTGATGTAAAGCCGTGTACAGACAGTGAAAGGCAGCACGCTACGCTTGATGTGTGATGCTCGCTTCACTCTGTCCATACCTGAGATGCGCGTAGCACACTTGTGTTGCAAGCTGTATGCTTGCCGGTAAACCGGTCATGCTCAAAGGCGCCTTGATATGAGCGGAATTTTTAGTGTGGACCAGTGTGTTGTTGATTCACTCCACACTTCATACGCATCATGGACAACAATTTTTACATCAAGAAATTCAACTTTATGAAAGTAATTGATCACTATGGGATGCAAAGAGTTTAGAATATTACAGTTAAGAGAGAAGATGTGTGGTGTAAAATTTCCGTCAAAGTAAATATTCTTATCATATAACTGGGGAAAAAAGCAAGGTCAGATCACTCTTACAGATGGAATAAATCATGTCATCTACTGACGTGCATAGTGTGTTATGGTTCCATTGCTCACATTGAGCATGCGACCATCAAAACTATCTTGTGACAGACGCATGCCTCAAGCCGAGGCGTGCGTTACGAACTGTGTGAAGCGCACCACCTCGCACTGTCCATATGCGCTTTAAAAGACATGAGAAACAAAGTAACATTTTTCAGTGGGACCAAGCCTCAGCCAACTTTTTTTAAATTCAATTTTAAACTTTTTCACTTTGGTTAAAATTGAACATTTTTTTAAAATTCGAGAATTCAAAAGGAAAATTTTAAGATTTGGATTCGAGACAGATAGGATCTCTAGAAAAAAGTAATATAAACTGCCATATTTAAAGTTACTAACTTTTTGTACTGCCATTGCAGTAAGTCCCCGAAGTAACTCTAACTGAATGTGTGGCTGATGTTCAGAGGCCAGTTTATACAAAATCACCGTCACTATGCTTGTAGCAAGTTCATTGTTCCTCCGCACCAACAGTAGGAGAAGTTGTAAACTCTTTTCTTTAACCTCGTTGGTGTTGAAGTTATCAACAAAAATGGCAGACAGGAAAAGATGCAGCTTTTCCAGAAAGGAAGGGGGAGAACTTGATACTCTGCTCAAATAGGGTAAGAGAGAGGAAGGGTTGTTCTGCCACGTCTCTACCAGCTTACACATCTCAATAGAGAAATCCACTCGCTCATCCATGCTTCGTAGTTGTGCGAATACCTAGAAACAAAATAACAAGTGGTTTGAATGGGACCTATGGTGTCTTTTCTCCTTATACACACTGTTTATTAGTGGTGGTGGATACTTTACTTCCTCAGTCTTCTACACAAGATCTTATCTCTTTAAGGAAAACTTATTTTCACATTTGAGTTATTTTTATCGTATAAGAAAAGATCTACAGGAAATAGGGATAGAAACACATAAAAAAATTAGCAAAATGAATAGAAGAACACAGTAGTGAGTTCACACTTTACATTGTGTTTACTGGTCATAGAGATAATAGCTGCCTCTTGAAGGAAATCGATCGCAACTACCCAATGCCTCAAACTAGGTTTCATTCTATTAGAACTCATCAGGACATAACAATGCTTTTGATTAGTGTTAATAAAAGTTTTACTATGAGATTGACAATCTTTATTAGCAGTACTAATAAAAAAATACAAACCATTTGACTTAGGAAAATAGTTATTTAATGTGTAGTTGTCAAATTATGAATTTAACATAGGATTCGAGGAACTCATCTTTAGTTTTACTGAGATTATGTTAATAATTCATTTCACCTTATTAGTGCAAAGACGTGCCGTGTGACTCCCCCAGGATGTGGTGTTGTCAATAGCAGTCAGTAGACTACTAGCGACCCCAAGGGCCTCTGCGGTGGTGTGAGAAGGATACAAGAGCCACTGAAGAGCTGAACATGCCAACATCTTGGTGGCAATAACATTGGAAGACTTCTGCTCTATGATTACAGCACCTGAAGTTTGTTAGCATATAGCAGGGGCTAAATGTGCGCCAGAGTAAAGATCAGAAAATTTTTGAATATCAAATAAATACAAGACTTTAATAAAAAAACATGTCTAGAAATTATTTTTTATATAGTTGGGAAGTTTTTTCATTTTTTTCTTTCATTTATTTGAGGTATTTAGTATGCACTTTTTGAAATGACTGATTGTCTCGCATACGAGAATTTATATGAGCGAGAATGTCAGGAATGGTATTTTCACATACCTTCCAGGGTTCTTTTAAATGTCATATTTGACATGGGATTGATAGCTTAGCTTTACTTCACTTCCAAAGGAAGTTAGGTTACAGATTTTTGTCACTTGAGAGAAATTTGTCCCCGGTTGGGTTTGAACCCACGAATATTGGGTCTTGAGGTGGGTACTTTACCTTAAGACCACCGAGGTTGACTAGATGGGTAGTATATCACTTAGACAGTGTCTGCCAAACTTTTACCAGTCATGTACCCCTTTCAAGGTCATGACCTAAGCTATGAACCTATTTCAATTTGACATAAAAATAAAGAAACAATACCTGCTATTTTGTAAAGTATTAACAGTTATTCTCAATTTGAACAGTATTTTAGTGGTAAGCTTAGCAAGCCTGTGTCAGAGGGAGAGAAAAGGCTTATAAAAATCCATAACGACCTGTCAATAGATTGAAAATGTCTTAAAAATACAAGATAGGCCTAGAAAATGTAATACTAACAAGTTATGTATTAATTTATAAACATATTTATTCACAAAGTGAGATGAGAAATAAATTAACAGTATTATTAAAGACTAGCAGAAGTACCCAGCTTTGCCCGGGGTAACAGCGCAATGCATTGAGAGCAACGTTTTTATTTGCTTCAAACAGATAGAAATAAAATTTCTTAATTTTATTTCTTCAAAGCCAAATGTTAATAAATTCAAAAAAGCTAATAAAAAATGTCAGTTCCAACTTTGAGGTGCCCATGTTTGTGCACAGAGGCTACTTATTTTAAATTTAAGACCTCTTTGTGCAGTAGATATGCTCATGGGAGACAGCCAAACTAATTGTTTTATTAATATAGATAATAAATCACCATTGATGCAGTTTACCAGTTTTACCACCTTTTTTTTTTATCAAAGAGTAGAGTAAGAAATCTCAAATTGAGGTAAGAATTAAAAAATGCATTGAAAATAATGTTATTTTAAAAAAAAAAGTATGTTAGACATCTTTAAACATACTTTTACAGTCATGGACTAGCGAAATAAGATAAAGATGATAACAATAGGTTTAAAATGCTTTTGTTGCAATTTTTACTCACAAGTGTTAAGTAGATCTTTAAGATAGATGGCAGGACACTTGGTGACGGTATCTGCCAGTAACATGAGAACACAACTAGCACTCTCAGGATTGCGTTCTGTGAGAGTGGTGAGCAGTGAGAGCCAGCACCTAGTGTCATGACCCAGAGTAGTCAAACGATGTATCGCCGAGGCCACAAAGGGTGCAAGAGATGAACATAGCTCTAAATCACCTTTATCGATGCTTGCATGTGCTAGATCTAGTAGCATCCAGCTGTTATCCATAACAGAATTGTCTAGTTCCACCTGTTGGTTTAAAATTAAACTTTGATTTCAAGGTTTTGCCACAAAATAGAGGAAATGGCCATCACTTAGGAGGGGTTCAATTGTATAATACATGTCTTACTCCTTGATTAAGCTACATTGTAGCTTACATCAACAGTATCATGAGGGCACAGGATGAGGAGATTAACTTTAAAGAACTTTATCAGTAAACATGAAGAAATTGCAAGCTATTTTAATCCCAGCCAGGTACAGTGAGTTTTTCAACTTAATGGATTTCTATACCTTTTTTTTATCATCGTGTCGTACTATCTGTTCAAGTTAAGGAATATAAACTAATTATTCTAACAGGATAGGGTTGAGTAAAGAAGCATTTAAAAGGTAATCTACATGCATTTGTGTGGAAGTAGAGTATAAAGTTGGGTGGAGTAGAGCTGAAAAAAGTACAGAATATAAAATATCTTGGAGGCGTGATTGAAGTGAAAGGTGGGAGTAGAGAGGATCTAATGAGAAGAGTACAGCAGTAAAAACCACCTTCAGTAGACCCATCTGGGATTTGAGCCCATGTCTCCCCGTTGTCAGAGAGCCAAGTTAATACAAGTTTGATGGCAAAGAACTTTCGGACATTGAAGCAGGTTTTTAAATCCTCCTTTCCAAATAATTATAAATGTATTTCCTCTGTCATCATAATCATACCTACTTTATTTTAGTAAAATTTGAAAGGAGGATAGAAGAGCAAGGCCCTCATTTTACTTATTTTAATAGTTAAATGCATTATAATTATTATTAATTAGATATTTAGAGAATTAAATTATTAATAATAATTACTGTGCAGTAATAAATATTTTCATACACAAAATACTCCTCTTATGAACAACTGTTTCCAACCTGTGGCCAGGTCAGTTTAGTCAAATGTCGCCATCTTTCTTTGTCCTTCCACCATTCTTCCTACCTTTAATCGCTTTCATTCTACTCCTCTACCTCACTTTCCTCTGCTCCTTCTCTCTCTTCCTTGGTCACATATTTAGTATTTTCCTTTTATGTTTCAATTCCATAATTCTCTTTGATGTTCTCGCCTTTTCCATTTTCATAACATGACCATACTATCGCAGTCTTGCTTCCTTTACTATCTCATTTTAGGTTAACAGATTTAGCAGAGTGAAGTTTGAAGTGATGGTGATGACAAAGAAGAATATAAGACCTAGTAAAGTTATAAAGTTAGATAGAATAGAGCTAAGAAAAGTGCAGAGTAAAAATACCTTGGAAGCATAACTGAGGCAAAATTTAGAAGTAGAGAGGATTTAATGAAAAGAGAACAGCAGGGAGGGGTTAGAGTTGTTCTATGTGTGTGTAAGAGACCTGCTATGTAAAAGAGAAGTGCGCTTGAAGTGTAAGTTTTTATTGGTGTACTTTGTATCCATTGTCACACATGCAGCAGAAACAAAGACAATGAGTGTAAAAGAAAATAGGAAAGTGGAGACCATGAAAATGAAATTTGTGAGGATCAAGTTAGCTGTCATGAGGATAAACAAAATTATCTGGGAAAGAGCAGGGCCACAAGTAGTACATGAGATAGTAAAGGAAGCAAGAGTGAGATGGTAAGGGCATGTAACTTGAGAATGGAAAAGGAGAGGATGCCAAAAAAACGTGATTGGAGGAAGTAAGTTGGAAAAAAGACCACTAAAAAGAGTTGGGAGGAGGAGTTAACAGAAAGGGTGTAAGTGAGAGGAGAATAATGTAACAAAATAAAGGAGGAAGAATTGTTTATCATTGCCTTTTACTGCCTGTTAAGTTTATACACATAAAACTATGTCATTCAGTTGAGGTTCCATCTCAACCTTGCAGCAGGGTGATGATACAACTTACCTGAACCCATGATTGAGCACCGATGATAAACTCCTTGAACTGTGGATATTGTAACAGATGTAGAACTAGAGCCCAGGTCTGTCTACAACAGGTCAGTGGGAGATCTCTAGTTTGGCAGGGATCACACAAGATAAACAGTAGTACTGGCCTCAACAACTCTACACTATTATTGGCAACACTGGAATAAAACAAACAAAACATTAATTATGGTAGAGTTTTGTTTTTTAAATTTGTGTTTCCTGCGAATGTTTTTAAGTGTGTCAGTCAATGTATTCGTATGTCACTAGACTACAATTCAAATATCATATAAAACACCTTTTAGAAAATACCTACAAACATTTTTGTGAACAAAAATAATAAAATTTCAAAATGGTATAATTATTACTAGTGCTATTTTATAAGTATTGATAATATCTATAAAAATTTTGGATGCAGATAAAATGACTTGGTGTATGAATACATGAAAGTAGATCTTCTAAGTTTTCTATCTGTCAGATGAAAATTGGAGTGTATTAGATTCACAATTTTAAAACTTTTTTTTTTATTAATGAAGTCAGGGTTTGAATTTTAAGCTAGTGCATTAAGGGTAATTTTCTCATCCTCTCTATATACCCTCTTTCCAAAAGCTTGTCAATGCATTTCCTTCAAGCTAACCTCCTCATTCCAACCCATTAGATTAAGAACCAGTTCCATAGTCAGACTTAGCATGCCTCAAAAACAGCGCTATACTAAATACAAGACGATACCCAACTAAACTCAATTGGACTCGTCAGTTTCACATATGAAACTGGCTCATTCCATTCTGGTCTCCGTAGTTGTCATTTTGTATTTAGTATAGCTCCGCACTTGAGGTGTGCTAAGTCTGACTATGGAACCGACCCTAAATCGTTGAGATACACCTGCACTTACATGTCTTCCTTATGCTGACACATGAACTGTATCTGGTTGAATACATCCAACCATACCTCTTTCTTCTGTTTTAAAATAGTAATGAAAGGGTGCTGCGGAGAACGCAGTGTGAATGGACACTTATACACTTCATTGTTCGAAAGCCGAAACTTCAAGTCCAGAATTAGTAGACTGCCAATGGCTGGTATGATACCAGTGAAGTTTCTGAAGAAAAAACAAAACAAAAAACCCTTTGCAATCAAGTTAAATACATTTTTAAACTTTTTTTTTAAATATCGATTTCACAACTTTCAACAAGAAAGGCAAAGAGCTAGTTAATTAACTACACTCTTGCAAGTGAAAAAAAATACTTCTATTATTCAACTTTTTTTTTTTAAATAGTTAGGTATATTTTTAGTTGTTTACTAGGACAAAATTAATACAAATTACAATTAGTTTATGTATAACAAATTTATTTTCACTATTTAATCTAGAAACCAGAATATTCTAAAAATACATATATAGAGGGAGGGGCCTGTGTCTAAAATCTGTGTTAAAACAGAATTAATAGATATTGATTTTGTCATTGTGTCTTACTAACAATTTGGGTTAAATTTAATTACGCTAATGGGGTAGTATTGAAGATAAAATTTAGAGGGAATGTACCTACATTTATGTAGTGTGCGAAAATGTAAATGTTTAGGGGGAAAAAAAAATGCACTAAAATTGACCAGGATTCAAACCCCAATCTCCTTGTCACTTGCAAACCAGATGAGCCCGACATTTAGACTACTGTAGGCCTACATGCCTGCCAATGGGGGTGATAAATGTTAAGTATATTACGTGAGTTAGTAAAGATTAGTAAGGAACAAGCGTATAACCCGAACGGGTAGTAAGACGCGGTGCTAAATATTATTAGTAAGGAACAAAGTAGCCTTTAAGGACTATTTTAATAGTTATATTTATAATGTTAAAACAAACATCCTTTTGACAGTATATGAACAACAATGCTATTTAGATAATTTATATTAGATTATGTGTTTTTTGAATACTGTTGACACACCAGAAGTACCTACCTCGCTGTAGAAAGAGCTGCTATGAAGCCAGACAGTGTAGGCAACACACCCAACACGCCTGTTTCCACCAGAGTCACAAGTCCCTGACATGCTGTTATGCTAAGTATGGAGTCCTCGTCTTCACATTTGGACTTCAACAACTTAAACTCGACAAGCTGAAAATGAAAGAACCAAGAAAACTCTAAATACTCAGGTTTATTTCATAACAGTTCAGCCACGATGAATAACATTGCAACTTTGTGCATGTAGCTTCATGTAATTGGCCCGTTATGACACAATTATGATTAGTAGTAAACAAATGAAGGATGCTTACGAGGATGAGGTTGGTGTACAAATGAAGGATGCTTACGAGGATGAGGTTGGTGTACAAATGGACAATGTGAATGTGAGAGTGCCGCTATATGCAAATGATTCCGTATTAATGGCTGAAAGTGAAAGTGACTTGCAGAATGAGTTAAATCATTTGAATGTTGTAACAGGTAGAATGGATCTTCATATAAATTTATCCCAAACTTAACTGAGAGTTTTTAATAAAGACAGATCAGTAATGATTGTTAACTTAGTATAAATGGAAAATTGTTAGAACAAGTGAATGATTTTATGTATCTGGTCAAAATATTCTGTAATAAGTGAAGGATGGATGGTGAAATCGACTGACGGGTGAATGCATAGTTTTAGAGTAATTGGATGTATGTGGACTATTACAAACGATCAAACGAAGCAAGGATGGCAGTATTTAAGAGTGTGTTAACGTCAACATTTGTAGGGGTGTGAAGCGTGGGTTTGTCAGGAGAAATAGAAGAGCAAGGTGAATGTGGTTGGAATAAGAAAAACTCAAAGTGAAAGAAATATCTTATGTTGGTTTGGACATGTTGAAAGGATGAGTGTGAATTGAGTGATGAAGAAAATATATGAAGGTAGTGTGTGTGCATCAAAAGGAAGGGGTAGGCCATGTAAGACATGGCTAAATGTGCAGAAGAATGTGTTAAAAGAACATAAAGAGCTTTAAAAATAAAATAATAATAATATTTACTACCCGTTCGGGTTATACGCTTTTAAAAATAAAAGAGCATGTATGAGTTTGTGTATGAATGTTGTTGAAGCGAAGGGAGTATGCAAGAATAGGAGAGAGTGGAAGAGGTTAGTGAGGATTGATTATGTACGGAATATTTTTTTTATCTATATGCACAGTTTCCTGCCTACATCGTAAGGTAACGGCGTGATTAGGTGTGCATGTATGTTTATATAAAAAAAAGAAAACTCAAACTTTGCATCAGAAATTTATTTTAAAGATAATAAATGAAATGTATTAAATGTTTAAAATAACTCAAGAATCTATTAAAGAAACATCATAGGTCCACTAAACATAAATCTGCATATTTATGAATTAGATTTGTTGGGCCTAATTGTTAATAGATTACGCCTAAGAAACAAAATTGAACGTTTAGGTGTAACCTTAGTTGTGCTTGATGGGACTGTGAACATAGGTACCAGTCGTATAATATTAATTCTCTGTGCAATGATTTTGAACACTGAACCCTTTTGAGTAATTATTATTATTATTAGCACGCGTCTTACTACTCGTTCGGGTTATACGCACTTACGCTAATGTGTAATGGTAGGGTGATTGTGAGATGAAATGAAGGACCTACAGTTTAACGTGGAATCCGAACCACGGCGGAGGCCTGGCATTCCTCACATTCACAAGATGTCTTGTCAGAGGTGACGGAAGGGTTTGATAATCAGATAAATCTGTGCCGGGACCGAGGATTGAACCCCGGCCGCCAGCATAGAAGTCTGACACCTTACCCCTAGACCGCCAGGTCACCCTTTTGAGTAATTCACTCATCAAATTAAAATTAAAACAAACATTTTAAAAACTCACTTCTGTTACAGGCCCGCTGTCAGCTTTGATTTGGATTGTGTCTATTAGTTTGGAAATAGCCTGAAATCATGTAACATATCAAAAACACATATGTAGAAAACTTAAAGGTAAAGTATTAAAACATATATTTTGAATGTCGTGTTAAGAAACTTACATTAACAATAGAAATGGGGCTATTCTTTTTCTTTAGTTTGTATTCAATCTCCTCCATTGCTTTGAATTTCACTGAAACAATAAAATATAATATTTTTTTTCAGTGCATGTTTTCAAAGCTATCCATATATTTTAACCAATGTGGTAAAACAGAGGCGGGTACATTTGCTAAAATATACAAGCATTGATTGGGAAAATGTAAATGCCATCCATTGTAACCCTAGATTCAAAAAGTGACCTCTGAAAGTTTTTACTATCCATGTCAACTACAATATCAAATAATTTTGAAACCCTTATTTCCAAACTAAAAAGACTCAAATTCATCAAGTTCTTTTTGCCATCTATGACGGTGATGTGTAAGAATATTATAATAATGTATTATGAAATAATATAAAATTATATAATTTTTCTACAAGTCTGTGGATAGTTGGGTACTGAGAAAAGTAATAAATACTGATGCAAATTTTTTTAAATAAAAATAACAATACATTAGAGTATACAAAGTACACACAATGTACCAAGTACCAACTACCAAGTACCAACGTTGAAAAATAAGATCAAAGATCATAATATCAAATAAATGAGTTGAAGATGACACATGGAGTCGATGTTTGGCATCAATGCTTGGACGGTCGCGTTTTGTGATGCTTTAGACCGTGACGTGTATAAATGTGTTTTAGGAACGGTGGAATCCGGAGACGAGTGCTATGTGAATACGGCTATTACAGAACTATACTCACATATTCGACAAAATTTTAAATCGGGTCGTTCAAGATCACCATCTAATAATCAAATTATGAAGAAAGCGAAATCTAGTGTAGGGTGTGTTGCGGTCAAACCAACGGGATTGGCGTCGGCCATAGATTATGAATAAAAAGTGGCACAAAGTGTTACCTGAAGCAGGCATTTTAAATGGTAAACGTATTTCAGCATATGGCACAAAGTTACCCTGACAAGGGGTAACGTAGTATCAGAAACAGTAGAATTCAACACTATTTGGGAAAGGTACAGCATGGTGAAGTTAAAAAAAAAACACAAAAGGGGGTATAAAGTAACCCTGGGTGACGGTACTATATTAACTGATATATTAATATGAACTAAAAAACTAAATACATTTCAGGCAAGAACAAATAATATCAACAGAAATACCAATATATGCATGAGAAATGTACAAAGATCATAATGAATAAATGTTAAATTGTAATACCAACATTTCGTCTAAATTTAGCATGCTTTAAGTGTGCTGAGGAGGTAAATGTGTTAAACATGGATGAATCCTCCTCGTGGGTGCAAGAAGCAAGGGTGTGAAGGGAGGTGAATGTTTTAAACATGGAGGAATACATAACATATTTTATGATGCATTCAATCCTAGACACTTACATAGTTGTTTAAACTTATTAACTTTTGATTAAAATGTCAGCCATTTTAAATTTACTTTGGGCATATTCAATCTTTACAACTTTATCACACACTAACTCCCTTACAAAATTATACTTTACATCCATATGTTTCAATTTTTAGTGTTCCCACTTCTCAAGACATTTGATGGCAGGCTGATTGTCCTCATGTATGGTGGGCACTTCGAGGTTGATTCCCAGCTCCAGTAGTAGACTGCTAAGCCACAGGATATCAGTACAAGCATTGGCAAGTGAAGGGAAATTTGTCTCACAGGTACTCAAGGATATAGTGGGCTGCTTTATAGTTATCCAAGATACAGTTGAACCAATTTTTTTAAAAAGAAATCCAGATATTGTCTTAGGACTGGAATAGTTGGCCCAATCTGCATCATCATATGCGATTAGGGGTATCCCTTCTCTAGGAAAGTGGAAAGTTAGGTGTGAAGTTACTTGTAAATAGCGAATAATGTGTTTCAGTGACTCCCTGTGAGTGGTAGTTGGACAACTTTGAAAACTGTTGAAATAATGGACAGAAAAACTCAGGTCAGGTCTGGTGCATAACATGAAGTGCATCAAACTGCCTATGAGTGCTCTGTATGGCTTGATGTCAGTTATAGACGTTTATCCTCCATTATCAATAGGGAATTTTTTCTACATTGGTGCTTTAGCTATTTTGCAGTTTTCCATGTTAAATTTGCATAATATATAAGATGGTTTACTAAGATATATATCATCGTTTCATTTTTTCAATTTTTATTCCGAGAAAAAAGTGAAAGTTACCCAGATCCTTCATGTTAAATTTAACTTGAAGTGTAGCTTTGTTGTATGTGAGTACTGATGATGATCGAATCGTCGACAAAAATCAGTATGTAGACCTTAGTATTACCGATAACATGTAGATACAGCTACCTACATGGATCATTCTGCACTGGTTGAAAAGCAAGTGATCTAAGAAAAGTGTCAAGGTATTTTTCCATTCTCTGGGTGCCTGCTTGAGGCCATACAGTGATTTCTTGAGCTTGAAAACAAGTTCTAAATTATTTGAAAAACCCGGGTGTTGTTGCATGTAGACTTCTTCGAACAAAGTTCCGTGCAAAAACGTATTCTTCACATCCATCTGACACACATGTAAATCATTCTTGATTAATGATGGCTATCATTGTTCTTACAGTAGTTATACGGGCTACTGGGCCATAGATCTCACTATAATAGAAATATTTCTTTTGTTGAAAACCTTTAACCACTTACCTTGCCTTATAGCAATCCTTATTACCATCTTGATCACACTTGATGCTGAAGACCCAGCGACAGGAGCTATATTTCCTATCAGGGGGTAGTGAAGTCAGTTCCCAGGTGCCATTTTACTTGAGGGAATTCATTTCCTCTTCTACAGCTAGCATCCAGTTCCTCTCATCAGGTCTACCCTTGACTACATCTAAATCTTCAATCAAACTATCAAGAAAGTTTTCTGCATTCATTGCAAATGTTACATAATCTTGCAAATAGCTTGGTTTCACACGTGGGCGTGAGCTACGACTGAGTTCACCTTCAGCTGATAATGGAGGTTTTTTCTTTTTCCATCTCTTCATAACTGGCTTCAGCTGAAAGTAGGCTTCCATCTGAAGGAATGGTAACTGTTTCACAAAGTAGTGGTGCTCTCACTGCTAAGGATGTGATAATATTTTCTCCACTCCAAGTGATATTTTCATATAAAAAAAGAAGTCACATGACAAAACAATCTTTCTTGTGGTAGGGTTCCACATCCTACAGCCATTAGGGCAATAGCCGACCATGATGCACTTCTGGGTACGATTGTTCAGTTTCCCCTTTAAGTAGCTCATTGGGGATGCACACAAAGCCAATACAGCCAAACACACGCAATTTTGACAAGTTTGGACGTTGACTATACCAGACCTCAGCAGAAATTTTTCAATCCAAGGCTACTGCTGAATTTCTATTAACTCCTGTCATCACAGCTTCAAACCAAATAGCTTTTGAAACATCTACGCTTCGTAGCATACACCACTCCATTAGTGCTCTATTAATGCGTTCACTTACTCCGTTTTGAGAAGGTGTATATCTGATAGTATATTCAAACTGTATACTTATGAATTAAAAGTGTTTTCTCCGATCTGAAGATAAGTATTCACCACCTCGGTCACGCCTGAAGCGGCTTATTCTTCCATTAAAATGAACAGTTACTAGAGCTTCATACGTCTTAAAACACTCGAATACCTCTGGATTTTCTTTGATCGTGTAAACATAGGTAAAGTGACTATAATCGTTAATTAGGGTACGTATACTCGTATACCGTCATATTATGTAGGATTGTTCGGACCCCTGATATCACTATGGGCAAGCTGCAAGGGAAGCTTATCCCTTGAGCGAGTTTTTACCTGAGACAATTTAGTCATTTTGCCTTGGATACAACGATCACATGGAGATTCCTGAGTTGTAAGTTTTTGTTTACACACAATTTTCATACCATCAACCATTTCACAAAGATAGTGCGTCGTTTATGCCATAGATTTGTACAATCTACTTCATCAACATTGGCACAGATATTTTGAACAGAAAATGTCACTAAATATATTTTGGCAGACTTGGATGGAACTGCCACCAGTTTGTCATGATTGAAATTTTATGCTACACCTTCTTCAAAAATTACCTTGCATCCATTCGAATACAGTCGTCTGACTGATAATAGGTTGTGTTGTAGACTCGGGACGATAAGAATATTTCCCAGCTTAATCACATTGGTTTCTCCATCCATCTCAAAAGACGCACATAAATCACCAAATTCTTTCGCTTTTAAATTTTCAACTGATTTTGCGAGCTTAATATTTGCAGGACTTGGGAGAGTATGAATATTATTGAGAAGATGGCAATAAGTAGCACAGATCATGTGTTCTTAAACTCCTGGAGTTATGACTTCTGCTGCTATACCTTCCGAAAATTGTTTATGTTTCTCATCTAATAACCTATTTTTTACAAAGCTCAATGTCAATTTTTCGGCCAGAATCTCAAGAACAGTAACAACTACATTGAACTCGTTCAGCATGGTAATTAAAAGATGGAAGACAATATCTAATTCCTCTAATGTAGCACCCGTTCATGAATCAATTTATCAAATCGATCAAAATGTATCTCCAGAGTTTCACTTGATGGATCAAACTTTATCAGTAAAATAATTTTACGTAGAAGTAACTGGTTAGCTATACCTTTTTTACGTAGGTATTCATAAGGAAAAGCCATATCTCAAATGTAGATTATTTATCCTTGGTATATTCAAGAACGTTGTCTGAAAGTTTCTGGACTAATTGAGACTTGCATTTTCCATCTTTTTTCTTCCACTCATTGAAAACTACTTTAGTTTGGTAATCACTATGAACTACTTCCAGCAAGTTGAGTTTATTAAGCAACGTTTCCATTCTAAACTTCCAGTTATTGGAGTTTGAACCATCAAATAATGGAACACGACACTAGTGATGGGTCGAACCAGCTCGTTGACGCGAGCTCACTCACTCAAAAGAATCGTTCATATGAGTCATATCGTTGATCGCATGGCTGGCTCGCTTCCAATTCCTTCACCCCGTCCGACCTAACTTGACGAGCTAGCGCTAACTAGTTCTCACAATTCCCGTTCCGAGAGTGCAAATCTGTCCCTTCCCTTTCAACTTATGAACGAATTAGGATTTATGTGTAATATATCCCAAGCCTATTGCGTTTGATTCTTTAATTGTATTACCTACGCATATTACTTATAATAATTAACCTTAGTATATAGCATTTAGTGTCTAATTCACAGAATTATGTCTGTTGATGTTAAGAAAAATAGTTAGTTTAATACTTTAGGCAGTGATGCTTTCTAGTAACGAGAGTAAGCATCTATAGTTAATTTTTTCATAGTAACGAACGAAGAACGACAGAAGAGTTGTGAATGAAAAACACTCCTGACTCTTTCCAGAAAGAATTAGCGAGATCGAAAAACGAGTCGTGACTGACCAAAACTCCTGACTCTTTCCAGAACGACTAAACTAGAGCGAAATGGTAGTCGTGAATGAGAACTCTCTAAGCTCAGCGAAGAAGGGTGGTTGTAAATAGTGCAAAATGATGCGTTGATAGCCAAGACTAACTAAATCAAACCGAACATTGAACGAAAACGCAAAGGTAGTAGGCAGAGATAATGATAGTGTATGAGTGAAAAGAAGAGATGTAAAGAAACATCAAACTAATGCACGATGTATCCCGTAAAGTGTCACATGGACACAAATTAATGATCAGGGTGAAAGGGGTAGCGGTGCCTGTTGCATCCTTGTAGTAGGGCCTAATATTTAAGGTAATAGGCCTATTTAATTTAATTGATCTAAGTTTTTTAGAAGTATAACTAACGTGCATACGTTTATTTTGTACAAATAATAAAATAAATGTGTAGTAAAAACTGTTTGGCCTATTGGTCAATGTATCAGACGCGTGATGTAGTGTGTAATGGCGGCGTGGACAATTCGCTTGCGGAGTGAGAGTCGTTCGTTCACAGCTCTCATTCAAAAGTTGTTCAATTTGAATGACTCGCTCACGAGTGACTTATCACTAGACGACACTTTTCTTCAACTGTCATCGCGATTAACAATGCTTCTTCTAGGATATCTTCTAGAGGTTAACGTTATACCGTAGTAGTTTGGGAAACATATTTAATAAGTGTAAAAGAATAAAATAGGTGACCAAAATAGATTTATTATACAATTAATATAAGATGATAATTATGGTGTTATAATAGTTATGAGAGGGCTTAACAACTCCAAAAATTTAAGATCTACCCGTAGCACGGGAGAATAACTTGTCCAAGATGACACGGCAACTGTCAAATAGAAGTTAAGTTGACAGAGGATATTGGATTGCAATACAGCCGGGCTAGCGCCAGACTTCCACCAGAAAGGTCTAAAAAGAGAACATGGAGAGTTAGTAACTTATAAGGAAAAAACGGCAAATCCTATAGTTTTAGAGTCACTAAGTTACATGTCGGCCAAGCTACCTAGCTTGACTTGACAAAGGAACGACATACTAAATGATAAACGGTAAAATGACCTAGGTCAGTTACACTACTCGATAACTAACAAACAGGTGTCCACACAAAATTGTACTATGGCCGGTCTATTCCCAGAGGGTACTGGCAGAGCACTCAATAGTATATTTATGCTATTATCCACTTCCTGGGCTATTCGTCAAATCTAGGACACACCAACATTAAATACTTAAAGACATTAGACAACCTGCTTGTAGCCATACAAAATTTGAACACGTGAGCATGATGCTCACGGTGCAATGACATATAGTGAAGTCATAAGGACTTAAAACGAAAAAAAGAACTCATAGTGAGGAAGCTTAAAGTAAGCTCCTAAGAAAACATAGTCATATAGATAAATTGTCGTCCCGACAAATTAAACTAAGTCCGAAGGACATAGAAAAGAAAACATAGTCACATGGACTAACTCAACAAGTCTGAAGGATTTGTAAATTTAATTAATACTTGGATCATAAACTAGATTCCTTCGGCGTCGAAGAGGTGACACCCACGTCCCAATCATCGCGGTCAGCAACATCTTCTTCAGGTTATGAAGCAGAGGTTCCTCCTTCAAGGATATCCAATGATGAACTACAATCCTGTGAACATCGGGATCGCCCATTATATACTCTTTTTATGACTAGCAAAATGTGCACGTAAATAAGGAGAAAGAGTTGGCAAGGGAGTGAGGGGGTTTGGAGCAGTGGAGAAAGAGGTGCCAAGGAACTCCACTAGGGGAGTAGTGTTCGTAGATCGCGGCATCGGTCCAGCGATAAACAGGTCTTTCTTCAATGTTGAGTTCAAGGGGTTAGACGTCCGTTGAAACTGCCACGCCTTCTATTCCACCATATTTGCAGAACAGTTGGTGAAAGCATGGTGATCGTATCCGGGAACATCCACGTAATGTGAGTAGAACACAAATTATATTATTGCAAAATATATCAGTTTTAATTATCTTCTTTGGATACCTATATCTTATTTTAGCATTTGGTGCAGATCACAGTTTGTAGATGGCATTTGACTTGAGTGACATGCTACAACGTTAATGTTGATTCTAATTGCACACAGACAATAATAAATGTTGGTTCATTTTAAAGGAATCTGGGCACATAGCCTGAAAACGTGCCACCGCAGGTTTATGGAATGCTTATTCTACGAACATCAAACATTACTGGATTGAAATCACTTTATTAACTGAAATATTAATACGTAAAAAACTAAATACATATCAGGCAAGAACAAATACTGTCAACAGAACTACCAACATATCCATGAAAATTGTCCCAAGATCATAATGAATAAATGTTAAATTGCTATACCAACAGCATTTTGACATCGTTCGTTAATTTGATTAACTATATGATACACATCAGTTAAATGAAATAAATGTATTAATAAAATGGTAAGATTATCATAACAAAGTTCCAAATTCGTGAAATATTTCTTTAAGGCTCATTCTTAAATTGTCACGGTTAAGTCCTCGTAACTTAACCGTTCGTAATGTCTAACCGTTGGTTAAACTTGATGTTGCGTTTTACAATACTATTTTGATCTTTTCGTTAAGCTACGGACGGGTCATTAAGCTCCTCAGAGCACCAGATTTGTTACAAAGCTTTTGATTGGGTTAATTTGAACCAAGATTGTAAGTAACTTTTTAAATGTATATGAAGTTATGGAATTGTTATGAAAACCAATTCAAGTATAATACATGTTTATGATGTTTATAACACCTCATGTTATACAATATCCATATTCATACATAAAAGTTTATAATATACAATGTTTTTTCCGTGCATATAAAGATGGGTATACC
Organism: Timema douglasi; assembly: GCA_901482245.1. Lineage (NCBI taxonomy): Eukaryota > Metazoa > Arthropoda > Insecta > Phasmatodea > Timematidae > Timema > Timema douglasi. Next base: position 53,883 of record CABEEJ010000243.1, on the reverse strand, counting down.
TATTCTGTTTATTTTAAACAGCCGTGTATTTTAACGCTATATTGGATCTTAAGATCAAAATTGAATTTATAGAAATCTTCGGGAATCAGACGTTTATAATTTGATGGTTGATGGTTGGTACACAAGATGTGGTTATAATGGATTAGTTAGCGCTTTGTGTTAGTTTTGTGAATCATGTTAAAGTATACTAAAATTTGTTGCAATTAATAGTAATAGATGCTTCTCGTGGTAAATAAGATTTATTAATTTCTTTATTCATAGCTTAACAAATTAAGAATTCAAATTGCAAATGATTTCGCATTTTCATTTAATGTAGTGGGTAGCATGAAGATAATGGCATTCAAGTCTATTTAAATATCAAAAATTCCTCCCTGATCTACACACATTGTTTTGGTCATGCTCTCAATATTATAATAGGTGATTCCACCCCTAATTGTAAATTAGTCGTAAATTTGTTAGGATTAGTGGAGGAGTCTTCCGTTAAGCAACTCCCATAAAAAAAAAGACAGATTGAAAACCTTATACTAAGGTATGATACTCCGCACAATCATTATAAATTGTATTGCTTAAAAATATAGCCAAGTGTTAGTGGAGTAAACATAAGGCTCTTCTATAGTGGATTTTTAAGAAACTGAGGGTGAATCCAATAAATTCGTAACAATTGTTTCTTCTTACTTTCTATCATCCCCTCAAAGAGAGAAATATTATGATCATCAAAAAATTGATCTTGAGATGTCGATAAAAACAAATGTCACTAGGGGAAACGTAGGTACAGTGAGACATATGGAACAGTGAGACATGTGTAATTTTAGGGAAAATTACATCTTTAGGTTGGCTGTTTTGTAGGGTTTGCTGTGTTTTGATGTGGATGTGACTTTTATGTGATTTCATACTCCTATATTTCTAAGGTAAGAAAATATCATTAATAATGTGTTTGATTGAGGTCGAAGTAAAATTTTAATATTTGAAGTCTCTTTTGTGCATTTTTTTATAATCATCTCAATAATCTGAGACCAAGAACATCTGGTAGGGCAAGCACTTGGCTAACCATGCTGTAAAGTTTGGTTATGTTGTTTTTGTTATTTGAAGGTGGCAGCCATTTTTACAATAAGTTGGCAAAAAGGAACAGTGAGACAAAACATGGTGGGGAACAGTGAGACTGTCTCACTGTTCGACATGTTGAACACTGAGACAGTCTCACTGTTCCTTACCATGGTGGGCCTCATTGTTTCTAATAGATCTTTTTTTTTAAATAATGGCTCTATCCAACATATATAACCTAGTCCAAAAAATACTTTGATTACGGCTTAAATAATTCAACTTTTTTTTAGTATTTGAGGTCTATATCATTTTTATCTCTATTTTTTAAGCTATGAATAGCAGCTGAAGTGGGAAACTTTGTAATACAGGAATTTTTTTTTCTCCAGAATTAAGATGCCGCGAAAGAAGAAAACCGATAAAATCATTGGAAGAACGCCACCAGAGACCATGGAGGCTGCTGTAAAACTGGTTATTGAAGAAGGAAAGAGTATACGCCAAGCTGCAGCCATGAAGGGCGTAAAATTCCAGACATTAGCCAGATATATTAAAAAATTTAAAAGTGATCCTTCATCAAGAATGGCTCCAAACTATAAAGTGAAACAGATTTTCCCGCCAGAACTTGAAATATCTCTCTGCAATTACATTATAAAATGTTCTAAAATGTTTTATGGGCTTTCCCTGAAAGATTGTCGGCAACTAGCATATGAACTTGCGGCAAGAAATAATTTGGCAATTCCCGACAGTTGGAACGCTGATCATCTTGCATCAGAAGCTTGGATGAAAGGATTTCGTCAACGTTTTAGAGAGCTTTCATTAAGAACTCCTGAAGGATGCAGCTTAGGCCGAGCTATCGGTTTTAATAAGGCCAATGTAGATTTATTTTTTATGAAATTAGAAGAGGCCATGAACCGGCACAGTTGTTTCGGTACAGGCATGCGTCTGTACAATTTGGATGAGACTGGAACCATGACGGTTCAATCGTCTCAAAAGGTTTTGGCACCGAAAGGTGCAAAACAGGTCAGCAAAGTTATTAGTGCAGAGCGTGGCACTCTTGTCACAACATGCTGTATTGTTGGGGCATCTGGCAACGCTGTACCACCCGCCTTGATATTCCCTCGAGTTCATTATAAGCCGCACATGACAAATGATGCTCCACCAGGATCTCTTGGACTAGCAACAAAAGGTGGGTGGATGAATTCAGAGAAATTCGTTGAAGTCATCCAACACTTCATCAAGCATACCCAATCATCTACAGAAAATCCTACACTACTCCTTTTGGACAACCACGAGAGTCATCTTTGCATTGAGGTGCTTGATTTGTGCAAAGCCAATGGCGTGACTGTACTGACAATCCCTCCACACTGTACTAACAAGCTACAGCCACTAGACGTAGGATTGTTAAAACCATTCCACACATTTTATAATGCTGCTGTAGATTCATGGATGATGTCTCAACCTGGAGAGGTATTTTCAATTTACAATGTTGCTTCGTGTGTTGGAGAAGCTTATCCACGAGCCATGACCCCTCTAAATATCGCAGCTGCCTTTAAGAAAACTGGGATCTACCCATTTAATCGACATGTATTTACGGAAGAAGACTTTTTACCAAGTTCAGTCACAGACAAGCCTGCACCTACAGCATTGGATGATCTTAATAAAAGTTCATTATCTTGCGAACACTCAGTTAAAGTTAATGTCCCTGCAGAAAGTTCTGTTGTGGATCACCTTCATGTTGTCAGGCCAGGATCAAGTAGTCCAATCTATCTAAGTCCAGAAGACATAAGAGGTTTTCCCAAGAAAAAGAATAAAGAGACAACTAGAAAGGGAAGGCGAAGAGGGAAAACCATGATAGCAACTGACACGCCAGAAAAAGAGGAAATTGCCAACAGAAAACGCCTGAAAAAACAACCTCAAGCAAAACGAAAAGCGTTAAAAAAATTGTTTGAAGATGAAATTGAAGATAGTGACGAAGATGGAGTTCAGCTAGAATATAAAGAATCTTCTGATGAAATTAATTTTTCTGAGCCAGAACCTGAACAGGAGCTCTTCGGCAATCTTCATCGTAATCCAGAACATGAAAACTTTGTGCTTGTAGAATTCAAAGAAAAGGGAAGCAGGTCTAGTGCAAATATTTACTACTGTGGACAAGTTTTAAGAAAAATGGGTGATAGTGCATTTGAAATTAACTTTCTCCGTAAAAGTATGAAGTGTCATGGACAATTTATATTTCCTTTGATTAAAGACATAGCAACAGTGAAGAAAAATGATATTAAAATGGTCCTGCCTGACCCACAAAGGCTTGGGGCAACTAAGAGACAGCAAGCATTTATTTCATTTAATATTAAATTAGATAATTATAATGTTCGTTAATATTAACCAAATACTATGTTTTGGATGAAAATTATGTCTCACTGTTCCACAGGTAAGAGGAACAGTGAGACATTTTGATGTTTTAGGGTTTTTATACTTTTTTGTTGTTTAAAAAAGTATTTTTTGGTTCTATTTTGTATTGACTGCTGGTTTGCACTGTATATAACATAATTATTTGTCAAACGTAATTTTTAATTTTTATATTTTGAAAATAAAATAATTCAAAAATTACCTGTCTCACTGTACCTACGTTTCCCCTACTCAATGACACCCTGAAACCGAAAATGTTTTCGAGATGCTGACTTTTTGTGTCTATCTCAACCTATACCTGAAAACATTTTACTGATCAGGCCAAAAAAATAGTATCTAGGGTTTTCATGAGGTTACCCCGAGGATTTTTTTTATAATTAGACTTTTAGCCTTAAAATTAAGGGTAGTTTACTAAGAAGTAAAAAAATTAAAGAAATATTTTTTCTTGAAATCCGCTAAAACGATTTTGGTTAAGCTTTGTATCTAAGCACTGTTTGACATTACAAAAAAAATTACACTTCTAACTTTCCCATGAAAATGACTTTGAGGGTACTTTACTTTGTCAGAAACATATAATTTTGATCATATTCCTACAGCTATTTGAGACACCAAAGAACTTATCATTGATAAGTTGTATTGCTATTAAAATTAAAATATTTTATTTTAAATATATATTTATAAAATAATTTCTAAGCTATATTTTTTTTTATTCTGGGCTTTGAAATCTGAAAATGCTGGACAAATATGTTCTTTTCTTACTCTTCTTTTCTGTAACACTGTATATTATTTAATTTATACTCTTTAGTGGAATATTTCTGCAACAATATATGTTATTTCGTTTTACACATCCTACAAGTTTTTAATAAATGTCTCTATTTTAAGATAGAAGAGTAAGTATGTGATTAACACCGTACTATTCATTTATTTATTAGATATGAAGCGAAGCAACTTTTAATGCAAAGCAAAATTTTGATTCAGTACTTTACTCGAAAAATGGAATCAAATTGAAAATATACTGGTGGTGGCAATATTTTAGATTTATTTTCTATGACCTCTCTAGTATCATTAATGTTACAAACGAGTTTTATAAATTGTTTAAAAGTGTGGTACACAGTTGAAACATCATTGGAGCAAATTAAAGCTAAACAAATGAATTTTATTTCTTAAAATTCCTAAAAAAAAAATACCAAACATTTGCTCAAAATATTTTAAATATTTCAAAGACAACTCTCCTGTAAAAATGCAATAAGATTTTACTGAAATACAAAGTCCAATCAAAAAACGATTTTACGATGAGAAATTGTCCAAGAATACAGAATCATTTATTTCGAAATTCTGCTGCTGCCACCAAGAGCTCCTTCCTACCCCTGCAAACCCCCTTCCAACATAACTGAGAATTAATAATAAAGCTTTTCTCCGTAGGATCTGCATTTTCCTCAACAATGATATTGACTATCGTGAGTCTGAAGTAGTGGTGGGTCTCTCGTGGTGAGTCATTCAAATTGAATTACTCTTGAACGAAAGTTGTGAACGAACGACTCTCACTTTGCGAGCGAATCATTCCCGCCACCAATATTCACGACGCTTTTCCCTCTTGTTCATTCATTCTGGAAAAAGTCTGGAGAGTTTTGTCATTCACGATTCTTCTGTCGTTCTTCGTTCGTTACTACGAAAAAATCAACTATTAATGCTTACTATCGTTACTAGATAACATGACTTCCTACAATATTAAACTAACTATTTTTCTTAACATCAATAGACATAATTATGTCAATTAGACACTAAACGCTATATGCTAAGGTTAATTATTATAAGTAATAGTCGTAAGTAATAAAATTAAATAATCAAACACATTAGGCTTTGGATAAATTACACATACATCTTAATTCGTTCATAAGTTGAAAGGGAAGGAACAGATTGACACGCTTGGAACGGGAATTGTGAGAACTAGTTAGCGCTCGCTCGTCAAGTTATGGCGGAGGGGGTGAAGGAATTGGAAGCGACCCAGCCATGCGGTGAACAATATGACTCTTTTGAGTAAGCGAGCTTATGGGAGCTAGCTCGCGTCAACGAGCTGGTTTGACCCATCATTAGACTGAAAATGAGGGCGAGCTTGATGATGTCTAAGACCAAGATCTTAGTTTCGAAATTTGTATGAAAGAACATTCCAACCCCCAAAAATTATCTAAATGTTGTGACGTAATTTGCCACCCTACCTTGTATTTCCCTATATTTTTATAATTTTTGTGAATAATTTCCCATTTATTTTTGTATAAAATTAAGGACTTCAAAGTTCGGCCGTTGTATTGCTAGCCCGACAATAATATTATTTACATCCATTTCATAAAATAAAAGGATGGAAAGAACAACGTATAACATTGTTTTAAATAATTTAAATAAGGAATTTTGATTTAAGGAGGAACATTTACCTTTTATTAAACATATTAATTATCCTTCTAAGAAGTTTGTTTCACTCTCGTATTTATTTTCAACGTCGACCATGATTGTTTTAAAGCATGCGCAGTTTTATTAAACAAGTGAGTTGTGGGTCTCGTGCTTGTAAAAGAAGTAAAAAAGAGGAAACAAGACCAGATGTAAATAACTCAAAACTAGCGCGCTTTTCAATTTTGACAGATAGAAATAAACATTTAATTCTTTTATGAAAACATTGTTCACATCATTGGGATATATTTCAATATTTATATTAAACTTGCATTGTATTTGATTTTTATCCCTAGTCCATAGCCAACATTATATATTTTATTTTAATATATTAGTTTACTCTTTGGACTTGGAAGTAAACAATAGAACATTTTTTAAATTTGAATTTTGGTAGATTTTCGGTAGGAGACTGGGTCTTCTTCCTCGGTGTTGGTCTAACATGGAGCCAAATCTGTGGAGCTCATAATTCAAATTATTTTTAAAGTGAATTAACGGTTGTAAATTCAAGTACAAGTAGCAAAAATGGAAGCTAAGTGTGTGGGCAAGAACTAGACTGTTTATTTTAGTTTAAATTGTGGAAGAATTTGCACTATGGACTAATTCATGGGTGAGGTCAAGCCAACTCTTCAACTTTAAATTATTATTTTTTGCCTCATCTATAAAAATCAGAACTCGTGTAAGAACTTTCTGAAAGAATATCTAATTCAGAGTATTAATTAACATTTTACTTTATGTTTAAATACTAATTATATTTTTTGCTCTCTTCCTTTTGTTTCAACAATACTATTTTATACTTTGTTAAATTAGAATTATAAATATCCGGAATTCCATAGGTAGGATTGGGATGTGGTAAAAAGGGAGACAATAATAAATCCACAAAAGTTCCAACAATTATTATTTTATATATTTATTTTTATCGTAGTCTAAATTACATTTATATTTCAACAATCCATTTTTATCTAAATTGCTCATGTTTTATTTAAGTATTCCCCAGTGGTCTCGAGTATTGAGAGTCTGAATTAGCCGAGGTAAATGTTTTTCTTATTTCTTTTTGATTATTATTTTTTTCTCCCAGATTTGTAGCATGTCAATCAGACAGATTGGACAGCTACAATTAAAATTCAATATTTTTATAATTTATGCAAGAAAGAAACTATGTTAATTGAATCTACCTCGAAGTTTATTTTCTCTGGCTAGATGCAGTCTAATAAAATTACGTATCTCCCTACATTCAAACACGTGGTTGGTCAAAAATATCGTCCTTTTATAAACACTGTACTAGATATCAAAGAAGAGGATTAATATTATCGTATTTATGAATAAAATACCTTAACGCATACCCTTTCCAGTTGGGTGATGTCGGATAAAATTATATACGCTTGTCATGTTGTCTACAGAAAAATATAGTAAAATATATCTATAACACAAATTCTCATAAAAATACTAACTGATCCTAAATAATATAATCACACCAGTTATATTTAAATAGAAGATGCCTTGATATCCACTCACCCGTTCAAGATGTTATTCGATAAATGGGGCCACTAATTTGAAACATACAATTGTTCAATAATGGCTGCCACACGTGTTCACGTGCTATCATCACTAGATCTATTGAAGAGAAGAAATGTATACGGTCGTCGACGCAGTGACCTACTACTCATGGAACTCTAACGGCGAGTCAAGGAAACTTGCCCCCCATCCCTTTTTCCCACAAGTGGTTTTCTTTTGTTAATTTCTCTTTCTCTTTTCTCCCCGCCTTCGCCCGTCCTTTTCCTTGTCTACATTTCTGAATTTATCACTCTCTCTACTTTATTACTTTCATATCAGGTTGAGACTATATAAGGAGCTGCTCACAGTTTCAAGGTACAGACCCGTTCTACAGCGCCGAGGAGGAAACTCTGCACCATCTGTAACGAAGAAGAGCGACATCCGTGGAACTTGGGTCGTCAGATCCACCACCTCACTGGCTAGGACGTCATGCCTATGGTATTTAAGTATCCTGCTGCCGTCGTCAAGTCCCTAAGACTTGGTGTCTAGTTTTCGTTTAAAAAAAACTAGACAATGTAGTTCTAGATTTAAATTGAATATTTTTTCTGAAGATAGCTTATTTTGTTTTAAAATGATGTCAAATGGATAGTTAATCCATTTAAAGTTTGGTTAATTTCAAGATGGGGGATCTTTCAGTTGGTTCTTTAAATATGGTGTCTTGTAGTCTTAAGGACAAGTCCGGTTCTAGTGACTTAGTAAGTCAAGTCCTGGCCACTTTTTATGTGTCCTTATATTAATGTCTTTACATTATGAGCCTCTGATTTAGAAAGTTATAATTTCTTAGTTTTGGACTTATAAAAACTTCCACAAGTCCCTTTAATCATTTTGAGTCAAAGTTTTATCATGACGCCTTGTACGTCGTGAGCATCAGTTCAATTTATGAATGGCTACCACCAGGTTGTCTGTTTACTTTTCTTATTACAGTTCAGTTAATTGATATAAATATTTTGAGTTGGTCAAATAGCTACGCTTCACGTACTGTATTAGTTTGGGTTTGCAGCCCAGGGAACTTCTCTAGAGTCATAGTAGGGTTAGCGCAAATAATACCATTTTTATTTTCCTTTTAATTGACTCCTATTGTCTGAGTTGCTCTCCATGTACTTGCTATTAGAACTTTATGTACTATTGAAGGCTCTGGCAGTACCAAAGGGGAATATGACCGGCCATAGTACCCTATTGTTGACACCTGTTTCATAGCCACCTACTGCTGTTAAAAAACAGATCTTCCTGATTATCCTAAATGTTTAATGGATATTATTATGAAAGCCCAATCAAACAAAACAGTTCAAAAGCTACATGCATATCTTGTTCACTATATTTGATAGTAATTATATAATTGTTTTTCTCTTTTAGAAAAACTTCTCCCTGTAGCACTCAGCGCAGCTTAACCGTGTCAGATTCTAGGAGTGGCGCCCAACAATAACACAATTTTTATACATCTTGATGTTAATAATAGCTGTTATGTAAACAAGATTCAGAAGACACTGATACTAAACAAGAAAACCATATAATTTATATAACACACGTTTTGTTATTTTTCACTACAATTTTAACGTTGAGAATTTTTTGTTTATGTAAAATATCAGTGCGATCTGGATTCCTCACTAACCTTAATGCCACCGCTTTCAAATTTGTAATAATTTTGTGCGCAAGTAATGTGTGAGATTGTTTTTTCTATGCTTCCAAAAATAGATTAAGCCTCTTAAGCCAAATTCTGTTATCTCCACTCTTGTTAATATATATTTAAAAATGCTATCCTCATGATCTCAACAAATATGAAAAATAGATATAATAGCAGCATCCAATGAAGAGTTCAAGTTACAATTTTGACAAGAAAATGTTGTTATTATTACTCTCATTGCTTGTTCCCGAATTGTTGTATGCTTTTGTTAGCTGACTATAAATTTTAATTCGGTGTTGTTACCGTTGACAATTATCTAAATCAACTAAAACATTTCCTGATGTAGTGTTACAACGCAAAAGGTATAGTTTTCTACGTTGTAAAATATTCTGAATCTACTTTAAAACATGTTTTTATCTACTAAATAAGTATAACATACTCTATAATATTATCTAGAGTTTAATGATTAATAAGAAATAATATATCCTTGCTATAGTTAAAGGGATTTACATATTATGTTTTATTTTTACATTTTACTAAGCGGTACATTCCTGTTTATTTTTATTTGTGCTAACTAAATTTATTTCGATCAGCTTGATATTTGTATTTAGTTTTAATTCTGACAGTTAAGATATTTTTAAGCTTAGTTTGTGTGAGTGCAGTTAAAAAATGTATTAATTATATTATATTGAATGTTATTCCCCCTGTCGAAAATCATAATTCTGGTTTGGCAGAGGTGTATCATCTTTATTGGAAACAATAATGGCTATTTATTTTTAATGTTATAATAAAACTACATTGAATCGATTCGGCTATAAAATATAAGCCGAGGCTTGAAGATGAGCCAGGCCATAATAAAATCGGGTTTAAATATAAATCATATATGATTTAATAATACAGGCCCAGCTTAAACTAGGTTAATAGAAAGTTTTAAAAGATACAGTTTAATTAACGTAGCTTTTCCATTGATACCCTTTAGTCAAATATTGTTTCTAAACTTTAATTAACACTGCAAAGAATTAATTTTTTTTCTATGAGTAAAGGACAATTTATTTACGTATGACATTATACATTACGTTATATTTTACAGAGTTTTATTTTACTTATGAATTGTGCACTGCACGCTATGCACTATTCGCTATTATATATTTATGAATATAAACCTAGCCTGAGTGCCTACCTTAATAATAATATCCAACAATTCACATACCCACTAAAATATATTTGGAATCACGCAACTTCTCTTGCAACTTTACTTAGTACATTTCTACCCTCATTTGGATGGGGCTTAACAATAACCAATAAACTATTAGATATTTAATTTTGATTCCTCTACAATAGAGGCGGCCAACCTCTATTTCTGGTATACCACACTATCTTAGCTAATATCTTGGGCGTGCCACTCCACCCCAAAATCTTTCAGCTTAACCAGTCTGTTAAACATTCATCAGTTCATTCATGTTTGAATTTGTCGTGGAAGATGCAAGAAGAATAAGGTTTATGAAATCCTAATCATATTTATTCTTGATCAAGTTCATAAATGTAGGCTTAATGCTTGCTCACAGATCAACTAATACGTGGAACCAAGTTCACAACAAAATCTCAAGGCCGTCTATTAATATAGAAAATTGACATATGGGAAGGAATTTCCTGAAGATGGAAAATTCTTGGCTGGATGGATTCTCAAGTTCTTCCTTGTACTTGCTGTGAATTTCAACTTTGTTCTGAAGATCAAGAATTTAAATTTGTACATCGTGATGATAGAAAACTTTTCTTCATTTTTATTTTCACTCTGAAAAGTCTGAAACCTTTGTTTAGAAAGGGTTTTACAAATCGTAAATAGCATGTTTGTTTTTATTAAAGCTTGGACGCTAAATACACTCATTGTTGGAAAGATTTTACATTCTAGGAAAATGGGAGAGGCAATTTTGATAAAGATTATGACCCAGGGGAATGAGCTTTGCTTTAAAAGCTCGAGCTGAGTTGAATAGGTTTGAGAAAAGGTTCTCTTTACCTAACAAAAATTAATTCTAGTTGTGACAAAAGCTCATGATGTCCGACAGAAAAGCAAATACCATAGCCAATTTTAATCCTTTAAAAGCGTACAATCATCAGCTAATTCTCAATCTTCTTCCATAAACTTTGTAACATTACTCTTTGAACTCCAAAATTCTTCAATAAACTTTCCTTGTGATAGCCAACGGACAGACTCTTCAATGAAGCATAAACTCCTCATGGTGTTCTTCTTCCAATTCTGCATCGAGGAGTGGTGAAATTCCCTTATGTTGGGTGTGCGAGCTTGGATATTGTTGATACGGTTATTAAATACTATCTATATTAATAAACTAAAGAGTTGGTTTGTCTGTCTGGCATGTGCATTGCGTTATATCTACTTCATGCAGGGATCTGAACTTTTTAAATTAATAACTATTGACAAGCACCTATTATGGGACAGCCACATAAATAATGTAACAAAAAACTTATTCCCACTGCAGGAGCTTTAAGCCGTTGTGCCTATGTATTAACTAATCCAGTGAAAAGAACTCTTTATTTTTCCTTGGTACACTCATATCATATATATATGAGTGTCCCATAATAGGTGCTGTACCACCGCCCTTACTCTTGCACGAAGAATAAGGCTGGTGTACAACAACAACAACAAATTAAAATAGTAAATGTAGTAATTTTGCAGAGGGCTGTGAGAAAAACAAAAGAAAAGTAAACAAGGTCAGTTTACTTATTTTCTCCTTGAACTCATACTTCAATTAAATTTTATGTCTTTAACATCATAAAGGATGACCAGAGCAGGAAAACTGGATTAAAAGAAATATGTCAAGGATAACAATATGTAGTTTTATTTATATTGAAAAATAAACTTGAACAGAGTATATAAAAAAGAAGGTGATTTAGTTGTACAATAGGAATAGTTTACTATTTGTGAAGCTATTATTTTACGACATAACGTAAAAAAAAAAGAACAATGGACTCTATAGGCCCGCAAGGCCAATGAGTTAGATGACGGGAAATATCACCATACAAAACCTAGCTATACAAAACAAACTTACTCTTTCCGAGTACTAACACAAAACTTTTCCCATATGGGCCAAAAAGGTAAAAAGGATCAATAATACAATTACTCGTTACTTTATGTTGACAACAAGAAAAACTTCCATTTGCCTGATGGGTATTTTAGATAAACATTCGTCTGTTAAATGCGACTCCAGGTAAGATTATAATATTCCAAGACTAGAATCGGTCACGACCTCCACAATGACGTTAAAAAATTTAAGTCCAAAAAATAAGATATATTTATAACAAAAGTTCAAACTTCAATATTTTCACTAAGCCCTAAAGATCTGAAAAATTTAGAATTTAAGTAAGACAAAAAGATTTTTAAGTTCCGTATCCTTGGAATATTTACTAAGTCTTACAAGATTAGGCATATTTACAATATAAACATTACACACAGATTCTAAACTTGATATTTACAGAATATTTCCTAAGACTTAAATGTTCAGACATATTTATACACTAAATATTACGCAAAGATTTTAAACTTGATATTTTCAAAATAGTTCCTAAGACAAAAATGATTAGACATATTTATACATTAAAAATTACGGAAAGATTTTAACTTGATATTTTCAGAATATTTTTCTAAGACTTAAATGTTTAGACATATTTATACATCGAATACTACGCAAAGATTTTAACTTGATATTTTCAGAATATTTTCCTAAGACTTAAATGTTTAGACATATTTATACATTAAATATTACGCAAAGATTTTAACTTGATATTTTCAGAATATCTCCTAAGACTTAAATGTTCTGCCATCTTTATATGCCGGATACGACGCCACTAGAGTTTTTCAAATTACAATTGCCGAAAAAGGGGTTTCCGTACCTTGAGACCCAAGGTCTGTCCTAAGGGACGGCCCTGCCGAGAAGTAGCCTCCATGATCGACAACACGAGTATTTATACAATTATATAAACTCAGAGAGGGGAATAAGGGGAGAATACAAGACATAGAAAAACAAGACACAGTGACGGGAAGGAGGGGGTAAAAAGGTACATACGTGGAGCAAAAATGAACATTCTCGATGAATTACGCTCGTATTGCTCAGGCGCGCCACCCACCCTACCACACCCCGCCATGAGGGATAGACCATTTTACTGGCTCAATGTTTATTCCTCGTTCAAACGAACAATATTTTTGTGGAGGCATGACGTTTTTATTTTTGCGTGTGGGAAACAGTCAGTTGGCGCAGCACAGTTGGGGGACTTTTGGTAAGTTTTCTTGAGAATTCTTTATTTTTGGAGCATATATTTCCAATAAATGCTACAGTGCTTGTCAATAGTTATTAATTTAAAAAGTTCAGATCCCTGCATGAAGTAGATATAACGCAATGCACATGCCAGACAGACAAACCAACTCTTTAGTTTATTAATATAGATATTTAATAACCGTATCAGTAATATCCAAGCTCGCACACCCAACATAAGGGAATTTCACCACTCCTCGATGCAGAATTGGAAGAATAACACCATGAGGAGTTTATGGATTCATTGAAGAGTGCGTCCGTTGGCTATCACAAGGAAAGTTTATTGAAGAATTTTGAAGTTCAAAGAGTAATGTTACAAAGTTTATGGAAGAAGATTGAGAATTAGCTGATGATTGTACGCTCTTAAAGGATTATATATATATATGATTAATATTTGGGGTTTTGCAACCAAATCAAGACTTAAAAGACTAACCGCACTCCAAAATAGAATTATTAGATCATTATATAAATTACCTGTTAGAGAATTTAGAACTACTGAAATTTATAAATATCTGGATTTAATGCCTCTAGATAAACTCATTATCTACCAAACAGGCATTCTTGCTTACAAAATAATTAAAAATAAACTCAAAAGTACCCACACTTTTGGATTAAAATATTCAGGTCATCATACTAGAGGCTCACTTAAAATATATCATAAATCTTTTAACACTGTAAACTACGGAACAAATTCAACATTAAATAAAATGACTATAGTATATAACGCAATTACAACAGATATCACTGGTCTACTTGAACTTATTTTTTTTTAAACATTATAAAAATGTTTGTTAGTAAACAACTTTAAACTTAAATACAAAAATGTTGAACAGTTATTGACTACCTTTTCTATATTTTAGAGATGGGAAAAACAGTGATTTTACGATATCAGTGAATACAGTGACTGTGATTTTAAAATATCGGTGATATATACCAGTGATTTTTCACTGTTAGTATTTAGCTGCTGTCCGAGTAGGCGCATATAATCGAGTATCGAGTAGGAGTATGGAGTATTTCGGAGTACTGGGTATTTACTATTTACTCGAATAATCCCATGACATTCGGTTGTCGGTTGGAACTTGAAAGAAGAACTAATTACTTGGAAGTTTGGCGGCTTGCAATAGAATTCGGTACTTAAAGACTTAATATAATCTCTTTCTGTCGGCACTCGGCACTGACATTGACATTATCGACATACAGCTACCTAATCTCCGGGTTTTCGTGTTGCCTGACTAATGTACAGTCAATACAAAAGTATGCGTTTTAAGAAGTTTAATACAATTGAAAAATAGATAAATAAAATATGTTATTTAGTATTTTATAGTGAAATGTTATGGAATTTGGGCAAAATTAGTGGTCCAACAAACATTATGTTAAACATGAATACCAATATTAACTTATTTTACGTACCGTACTATGAGAAACTCTTGTAATTGTGTAATTTATTTAGTGATCTATTTCACTACAATTAAAATTTATGTGAGATTAAAAATGAACATAACATAATGGTGATTTGTTTAGAAAACGTTTGGAAAGCAGGTCATATATTATATTATTGTAGTGTTATTTTATTTTAAATACCGTACATATAATAGTAGATGAGCTATACATCTATTAGAAGCAAATAAACCTATAAG
>CABEEJ010000243.1:0-38763 GCA_901482245.1 Timema douglasi | reverse complement strand
GAAGGAAACATTTAAACTATTAAAGTCATTTTTACGTAGCAATCTTATACTGTTTTTGATAAATGAGCTCTAAGAGATCAAGTGTTTTAAATAGAAATAACACGTAAAACATGCCAGTCAATAAGGTCGATTCTCAATTAGTTGGTAGAAAATAAAAAATAAAAGAATAACAAAGGCCGTGAAGCGAGTATTTATTCGAGTGTCTAGAAAAAGAAGCAATACTAGCTCTGTAGCTCGAGTATTGTGAGTATTTCGAGTATTGTGAGTATTGTGAGTATTTCGAGTATGCGAGTATTGCGAGTATTGCGAGTATGCGAGTATCTCCGATCACTGATATCTCAATCACCGATACTTTTGGAATCGAGTAACTGGGAGTATCAGTGATCAAATGGTATCGGTGAAAAAATCAGTCAGTGATATATCGCCCATCTCTACTATATTTATCATTAACATAGGTCTTCAATACTATAAAGTAACCTTATGTAAGAATCTCTTATTATTTTATTTCCTGTATAAACCTTAATTTATTGTTTATATTTGTAATAATGTTTCTGCAACTTTTAACTTTTATTTTTATCTCAATGTACTTTCTTATAAATTATTTGCTACTATTATTGTTTTTTTCTCATTTTTATATGCTTATTTTTATTTATTTTGTGTTTATCTTACAGTTATTGAAAAAGCTACTAATAAATATTATCACACATTTTTCAAAATTATCTTATCAGTAATATTGTACTGATACTGCTGTCTTTCATTGTTTTGTGTATTCATCTAAAAAGTTCTTTTGATTTTGTTTAACTTTATTTCATGTTAAAATGTTCATAATGTCGTATTAATCTGTTAACATTTAAACCTATGTAAAACTACAAATTCTGTAAAGCCATAATCCTAGAAGTGAGCTATTGCTCTTTGGATCATGTAAGTAATTTATTGAATTAATAAAAAAAACTCATATGAACGAACGTGTGCACCGCGAAGCCGGAATTTTACCATTTTGATTGATTTTCTTTTCTGGTTGGAAGAAATAAAATTAAGAGTTTTTTATTTTGGTGGAAAATAAAGCATTGGCCGGAGTAACACTGGATACTTTTGGTAGTAATTAATAATATATGTCTATATTATTCTTAAGATAATTATTAATTCCCCTTTAGCTCCTGATTCTTCACTACTCCTGCTATTCCTTGTTGCAGTTTCTGCAGGCTAATTTCAGGTGAAATGGGCTAGCAACCCTCCCACCTCATGGATTTCTACGAGTGAACTTGAAAGCGCTTACACATTTTGTCGGAAAGTTACTTTTACATACTTTCCATGAATATTTTACATGCCACAAGCAACGGCAAAGGAAGTTATGATTGGGTTATTGCTCAGTGAAAGCAATTTAATATCTGTCTAATGAAATGCTTATTTGTTTGCCAATGTAGTTTTTCTTCTTCTTGTGGTGACTTTAGGCGTCTTCGTGTGGTACTAGTGGCATGCTTGCCGTGGGTTGGGCATCTGTCAGCTTTTCTAGATAGATAAATCGTGTTAACTTGATCTGTGATAAGTCCTGTCTCGAATGACGATGCTAACGTTATTTATTATAAACGCTGTACCCATAGAAAACGTAATACTGGTTATACCCAAAATCTACTAGTTGTCAAGAAAATCACTAAAGCAATATATATAAATTTAAATACAAATTTAAGAATATATAATTTTTATATTAATGTTGGTACACCCGGTACTACGCCTGTCTTAAAATTGAAATACCATGTGTATTTGTTATGGTTTGGTTTGAATTAGAAGCAAAACATGTTTATAAAGTTTTTTATTTTAACTGCAATTTCTGCTACTTTAATCATTTATTTTCAAAAACCCTTATTTATTGAGATAAATAAATACATTTCAGTAGATGGTGTTCAAACAGTAGTAGATTATGTCCGCAATACCTTTATCTGGATAGGAACATTGGGGGGTCACTTAGGTCATACTATAACATTTAAAAAGCCGTCCAAGCCTAAACATACTAAGTTGTTTTCCGTTAATGATTTGAGTAAATACAATGGCATAGAAGGAAGTAAAGGGCTGTACTTATCAATCCTGGGAAAAGTTTATGATGTTAAGAAAGGAAAACGGCACTATGGACCTGGTGGAAGTTATCACTCATTTGCAGGTAAGACAAAGACACTAATTCTCTCAAACTAGGTGATATTTTTTTATCACCTTCAGAGTTCTGTAGTATGTTTTACCGGCGTACAAACCAAATTTAAAATGTAACTTAATTTTATAAA
The DNA here is from genome assembly GCA_901482245.1 of Timema douglasi. Lineage (NCBI taxonomy): Eukaryota > Metazoa > Arthropoda > Insecta > Phasmatodea > Timematidae > Timema > Timema douglasi. Next base: position 36,490 of record CABEEJ010000243.1, on the reverse strand, counting down.
AAAAAATCTTAAGTATGGGTAGGCCTATTCTACACTTGATTAAATGTTATTTTTTTCAAAGAATCTAGACTTTTGCATCCTTAGTAAGTATTTTTAACAAGCCTGGGTGTGCAGACAAATGTAATAAAAAATAAACTATCTGGTGTTTGGTTATCAGTTCATTGTAAAGTGGTGGAAATACTTGCTTTCTATACTTTTCTTATTCTAGGTTTTAAAACAAATGATATAGTGCAGATACTATATTTATCAATAATATTTGTTATCATTCTTTAAGGTAAGTACTTTATGTAGTTGTCAGTTTCAAATATGGTACCACTTAATAACACAAGCTAATCTTTTACCAATTTATTTCCACCAAAATATTTAAAAGGTATGTAGGAGTCTGGGCAGGATTTCTCACTGAATGTTATGTTAACATTTCCACTCATCAGGGAGTGCGAATAGGTGGGGTTACGACACCCAAATATTCCAATCCCTTCAGCACACCCATGCTAATATGTTATATTATTAGCACTGTGTCTTACTACCAATTCGGGTTATACACATGTATCATATATATTTTAAAAACTTACTTTTTTTCTAAACTAAATAACATTTTGTATTTTTAAAAGTTTCATTTGAAAAATAATAAACCTTTATCATGTTAACTAAATGAATTCTATTTTATATATTTACTAAAAAAAATTAAACTCATTTACATTATAATCAATAACAAACAAATTGTTAGTTTTAGAATATAAATCAGTACCGGTTCTTAAATAAAGGAACGAAAAAATCAAGGAACTAAATTAACCCATTCCTATTGCTTATCCTCCCCAGTATAGCTCATTACTGCTACTGCACCAGTTATGACTTAAAAATCATAAAAGTTGGTAGAGACATGATCCAAACCAATATTTTAATACTGTACTATTTATTATTTGGTGTGTAGGCCTAAAATAATTTTTTTTTTAAATACACAAAAGGCAGTTTAATATACATATTTATATATTTGAATATTTGTATTTGTTGACCATCTATTGTTTAAGGCAATATTTGCCACTACTATAAACCAAGTAATAATGACTGTTAAAAGGTCCATTCGATTGAATGAGCTCATGTGTTTCAGGTAAAGATGCCAGTCGTGCATTTATAACTGGTGATTTCAATGAGACGGGTTTGTCTGATGATGTTTTGGATCTCACACCACAAGAACTTAAGAGTATTATACATTGGACAGAATTCTACGCAAGAGACTACAAATATAGAGGTTATTATTATTATTATTATTATCATTATTATTTTACCACAAATTTTTTATTTTATTTTATGTAGGATAGGTTTTCATTACTAAACCTCTAACATAAAAAAATAGCATCAATTTTGGTAAAATTTTTTTTACCTTTAAATTTAGACAGCACTTTACAAGAAAAGATAAATTTCACTTAGAAACATTAGCCTACTATAGGTTTATAAAAGAAAATTTAAGATCATGCTTTTTTTTTTAAATTTGAAATGTCTATAGTAAAAATAATTCCAGGATTGTTTTTATTCTTGCACACTAAAGAGATGAAATTATGTATTTGATTTTATAACAGGAAAATTGATTGGAAGATATTATGATTCTTATGGAAAGCCTACCTCCTACCATAATGAAGTAATGAACAAGATAAAAACTGCCAAAAATAAGATGGTAGATGAAGAAAATGAAAAGTTGTCTTATCCACCTTGTAACTCTGAATGGAGCCAAGATATGGGTACTCGAGTTTGGTGTTCAAGTTTAAGGTGAACTTATTTTAATTTTATTTTAACCAAACTACATGCATCTGTAGTTGCATGTTCTAACGCAGGGGTACTTAATTTTTTTTTTTTTTGTTCACGTACCTCTACCTCCAGATATTTCTCTTTAACTTTGAACCCTTGCATTCTGCTAGTTATACAAATTCTCTAATAAACATCTAGGAGACTGAGGGAGAAAAAAAAAATTAACGCTTCCTTATTGCATGTCCTTAAGTCCGGGTCGGGTGTCTTATGGCCAACCATGATTATATTCAGGATCGCAATAGTTGTTGAGGTTTTAGCTTTCTCTACTTTTTAAAGTGATTATAATGATTAAAGGAAGGTGCAAAATTCAAATCGAAATATGGCCATTTAAATTAATCAAAACCTTTAAGTTGCTGATTAGGTTTTTTTTGGTTACTCAACCCTTGACAGTTGCTTGCTGATTAATTTAATGTAACAGTCTTTAATGTAACAGTCTTGTGTTTAGGCTAGCAACACTGCTAGCATAACTAACCAAATACCCACTGGACTTAATGATTCTCTTTTGAAACATTTTAGGCATATTCATATAATCTTTATATAAGCAATTTATAATACTTAATACAGGCATTTGGGGCTACTGGGCTCCCCATCTTTCCTACATACAAATGCTTTTAAATTTACTCTAAAATTCTACCTTCTTAATTCCTACTCATCAACCATTTTCAGCCCATGGCTGGGACACTTGAGTAAAATGCCTCCTTCCTCCTTTAGTTGATGCCATTCTTTTCCTCTCACTCACACTCTTTGTTATTTGCTTCTACCATCTCTTTCTTGATCTACCTTGTTGTCTTTTTCCTACTTACTTCATCTCCATTATTATCTTTAGTGTTCTCTCCTTTTCCATTCTCATTACATGCCCATATCATCTCAATCTATCTTCCTCTACTATCTCATGTACTCCATATACTCCCACTCTTGCCTGGATAACTTCATTCCTAATCCTCTTTATTTTTGTGAACAATGACTACAATAGCATAATGAACTAATGTACTCATCCCGGTATTAGGACTGTGAGAAAATAAAAAATGGAAATATACATGGTAAAATAATGTTATTTTATGTATCACAACTACTTCAATAGCCTATTTGGGGCAAGGTGACCCTTGTAAACATAAACTTTATAGTATATTATGTATTCCTCTAGGCATACATTTACACTACTAAATAGTTCACATTCTATCACTATTCTCTATTAATTAACTACAGTCCAATTTTCATAGGCAGGATTGTATCTGACAGAAAAGTTATTAGATATGAATTCACATATTCAAACATCAAGTCAAGTTATCTGCATATGTCAATTTTGATAAATATTATTAATACCTATAAAATGACACTAATAATATAAAAGCAAAAATAACATTTATATTTTCTAAAAAGGTTCCTTCCCAATATAGATTTAGTGTACCGTCAAATGGGGCAACTATGAACAAAAGTTTGTAAAATGATAAACATGCATTTTTGACAATGTTATCACTTTACTTGAAGGACCATTTTTTCCTATATACATTATTGATATCAAAATATCATATTTTCACCATATTTGAAAAACATTTATACTCCTAAAAAAATAAAAAGCAATACCACTTTTTTTTTTGCTACCCTGCGAATTATCTCTGCCCAGTCTTCGATGTGTAGTAAATTGAGATGTTGCCCGTTTTATTATTAGTTGATACATTCTTAACAAATTCCCACAAGTTTACTGTGTGTAGGGAAAAAATAATTTTTTTATGAATCTTATAGGTTTGTCAATGTCCTTTTTTTGCCCAAAGTGGGGTTAATATGAACATCAACATTTTAAGAGTCTACTATGAACATGCTTGTTTCAGATTGTTTAATTACATGTTTTGTTTGTTTACATTCATTTCTAGAGTACCATTTCATTTTTAACATCCTTACTTTGTTTGCATGTTAGCCTACCTCATTCGGTTTTCAGGTATCGATAATGCCTAAAAGTAAATTGACCAAAATTGTTATTTTATAAACAGAAACTGCAGTATTTAAGAACGTTAAAAAAATTGTTGGAAAGAATAAAATACCAGTTGGTTCTAGACAATACAAGAACTATTATGATGGTCATTTACATGATGCAGTGAAAAAAATTGTGAAAGGTGAACGTTTAGGGATGTAGTAAAGGAATACCTACAAAATAGTATCAGTACTCTTGTTAAATGTCAGACGCTACAAGAAAGCCTCCCATAATTTTAAAGCTAGACCCTGAGATGAAATTGTACTTGATAGAAAACAGGTTGGCCACCCCACGACTCTTTCAAGGGAAGATGAAGCTCTCATAGTTGACATTTTGATTTTATTGAGCGAGTGGGGGTTCCCAAAAGACAAACTTCAATTGAGATGCATAGTTGAATCGTATCTAGATGCCCGTGGGCTTACATTGGTCAAGAATAACCTTTCAGGAAGAGACTGGGTTCTTTCATTTTTGAATAGACACTGAAGGCTCTTAAGCAACACTAAGAAAAAAAGCAAAAACTTCCAGAGAGGATATCCAAGAATACTTTACAAACCTAAATGAGTCTTTGTTGGGAGTATCGGAAGGTAATGTGCTTATTATGACAAAACAAATTTAGTTAATGATTCAAAGTACAAAAAAGTGATATTTAAGGCTAAGGTAAAACGGGCAGGGAGAACTATACAAAGTCTGCTTTTTTGATTATGTTTGCAGTTACACACTCTGATGAATGCCTACCTCCTTATGTTGTTTACAAATCTGAGGCAATTCGGAACACCTGGACAGAGGGAGGTCCTGCTAGAGCTAGGTACAACCGTACCAAGAGTGGTTGGTTTGATGCTGTCACATTTAGAGATTGGTTTTTAAAATCGCTCTACCATGGGAAAAATCCAGGCAAGGGCCAAAGCTAGTAAGATAGAACCATTTGTCCTCCCATTTTTCTCCTGATGTGTTGAAGAAGTGTGAGGAAAGCAACATCAAATTTGTGTGCTTATCTGCAAATACAACTCACTTAACACAACCACTTGATGTTGCTGTGTATGCACCCCTTAAAAAGCATTGGCGTAAAATTCTTGAAGAGTGGTGTTCACTGCAAGAAGACGTTGAAAGTCTTCCAAAGGAGGTTTTCCCAAAACTGTTAAAAAAACTAATGAATGCCTTGAAACCAAAAGACACTATAATGTATGGGTTTGTTTGCACTGGTTAGACCATTTGATAGAGAACGTGTTTTAAATAAGCTGCCTAATCCTGCACCATCTGCTGAGAAAATACCAAACTCTGGAGACCAAGCATCAGTAACTACGCTGGGTCTTACTCAAACTATTGCCCCTAGCACTCCCAACAGAGCACCAGATGATAATGATCTTGATCAGGCTCATACACCCCCTATGATAATGGAAAATGTTGTTATAACAATGCAAAGTGAACTGCACAAGGGTCCAATAGCAAGGGCATCAAAAAAGAAAAAAAGTATTTGTAAAATTTGGAAGCAGTATTTGTTTTGAGGAGTAAGAAAAATCAATAAAGGCCACAACTAGTGGTACCTCTACAGTGGCTAGTAAGCAAACAAAATCAAAGTCTAAAAGAAAGAGAAAAAAAACTTCCACTGGTGATACTCCATTTAGCTCTGATGTTGAAGACTCCAATATGTTGTCCAATGTAGAATCATTTATGGATGTTTCTTTTGTGTCATCTGATTCAGGACTTAATGTTTTACCAGTAAAAGTAACTTCTTTGGTAATTGTTCAATATCTATTGAAGAAGAGTAAGAAACATTTTGTTGGAGAGGTGATAGAACAAATTCCAGATTCAGAGTTAAATTCATTGCATTTGCTAGTTTGAACTTGCATTAAGGATTGACAGTGAAATGAGAACAACTTGTATATACCGTGTAAAGAGTCTAATTTTAAGAAAGTACCAAAAAAAACCACCAAAGAAATGTTTATTTTTGTTTGAAAATACAAGTCTTTATGAACAATTTAGTGTATTTACAATGTTTAAAAAGCAGCAAGAATACTGCATTATGTTTAATACAAACCTTTGAGGAAAAACAGGTAAGTAGCTCCTTTTTTGATACTGCTCAATTCATTTTTAACCAAACTCTATAATATATCATACCAACATGTTCAGAGAAGCCCTCTCTTTTCAGTTATCTATCAAACAATACCCTAACTGCAATAATGTGCCTGTCACAATGCTTTTAAATGTGTGTTTAAAGTAGCCCCACCTGTGGGGTTACTTTGAACAGCGGTTCAAGTATTTTTATCGGGTAAAAATTGGAATGCCTATTTTTTTAATTGTTAATATCTTGATAGTACAAACCTGTCACATGGTTTTAAAAATATAACCATCATTGTACATGGCTTAATTTAGAAAATATTCGACAAATATGGTGTTTTCTGTATCTAAGTTTGATGGTGCATAAATCTTTTATCTAACTTAAGGAGATTGAAGGAGGTGAATATAAGAAATGCACTAGCATTTACCATGAGAGAAGTAATCCCATTGTAAAAATAATTTCTTCACTTTTCAATTGTATTTGGCCAGTACTCAAACCCTGTCCCTTAGCTTAAGAGCTCAGTACACTATAATATGTGCAACCAACCTTACTGGTTGCTATATATTGTTTTGTTGTCAATAGTGGTGGTATCCAACGCGACTGGGTAGGAGTCCCCAGAATGTTATATGAACCAGGATCCGAGTCCCACCGATGTGCTTGTATCAAAGATCCTACCAACACACCTGTAAAGGGCAGATTTCAAGAATATAAAGACTGCCATCCCAAGGCTGCAAGTTGCAAAGTCCATTCCTAATGAGTTATTTTATAAGACTTGGGTTATCTTTTTTGTCCATAAAAATAAAATTGAACCACACCTTAAGTCTAATTTTTTTTTCAAACAACTGTTGAAAGTCACTGGTTCTATGTGGAAATAATTATTATTTTCTTATTAACAATAATACTTCCATAAAGATTAGTGGCCTACTGTATGATTGGCTTTTTTTTTGTAACCATTTGTAAGAACAATTTTTTTCTTAACAAGATCATTATGTTTTGTGTTTCATGGTTGTGGCAACAAGAGAAATTATAGTGCATGAAATTATATTTTACTACCCAGTCGGGTTATACACTTGTGTACTAATTATGCTAATGGGTTAAGGATGAGGAAGGTGAATTTAGAGGACATGTATACAAATTTGTATGGTGAGAGTGGGAAACAATTAGGAAAAATTACCCTCGGTACTCCCGACTGGGATCGACCCACAATCTTTCCCTCATTGGCAGTTTAGTCCATTGCAAGAGTAGTGCCTTTGACTGTACAGCCACTGAAGTGTGTAATGATAAATTAAAATATATTGTTCAGATCAGCTGTTTGTCATGAGATTGTGATAGTTCTCATTATCGGCACTTGACGGAGTGAGCTTTGGTTAAACTGCTACAAGCTAGATGTCGTAGGCTATACAGAAGACAATATCTGAGTGTTTTTTTTATCATGTCAAGCTGGCGAGACTGATTCTTTTGTTTTTTTGTTCTTTCAACAAGGAGATTAATGTTTTTACAATAGTAGACTTGTTTTTTGTGTATGACTCAAAAAATATAGTTAAATAAACAGCTTTAGTAATTATTGGTCTTCTGAAACAAACAAAACATTTTGGTCCTACCGGCCGGGATAGAACATGAAACATATTTACTCGAGTTCACACAGCTTTGAAAGAAACAAGTAGTAATGCAAGCGTGTGCTAGGTTATGCACTTTGTTACATGAGTGCGTATAATTGTGTTAAACTACCATTTGTCCTTTAATCAGTGGTGATGACTAAGATGTCCAATTGTTACAACCACAGTGATCACAGATATTGCTAGTTTTGACTATTCCTTTATTTTCTCACTTTGCATTGTCACTGTCCTTTAATCATGGAATCAACTGAAGTAAAATTACTGGTAAAGAAACGAGGTGTTTTAAAAGTTAGACTTACACACATACATACTTGAATCAATTTAGTAATTCACATAACTTAGAGCTAAGTGGCAGATGTTAGGCAGCAGAAGAAATTTTCAATGAATTTAAATGCATTCAATCAGAATTAGATGATGAAATTGATGCTCAGAATATTGTGAAGGCTTTGAAACCACATACTGGGATGTAGTAGCATTAATTAAAACGTGGTTACAGCCGCATGAAGATGCACGGGCAGTGCAATCTGCAGCTACTATGTCTTCGCAAACTTCCAAGGGAAGGCCAGCTATATTTACTGCCTATCAGTCTACCTAGTTTTGATGGTGACTACACAGCTTGGGTGAAGTATCACGATACATTTCTTGTCTTGATATATAGCAACAATGAACTTGCAAAGATACAAAAGTTTCATTATCTGAATTCATCTCTTAAGGGAGAAGCATTACAATTAGTTCAAAATTTCTCGATTTCTGCAGAAAACTACAGTGCTACATGGGCAGCATTAATCTCTCGGTACTCTAACAAAAGAATGATAGTGAGCAAACACATAACTGGCCTATAAGAGGCAAGTACAGTTAGCAAAGAATCAACACTGGAGTTGAGAAAACTTGTTTTTATGTTTGAGGGTTGGAGTTGATGGTTGATAGGAAATTCACGGCAGCCGTGATTGTGCAGCTAGTTACTGACAAGCTCTGGACCTTTTGTCTAGAAGAGAATGGGAGCTACACTTACCCCCAAAGCAACTTCTCACATCTGATGAAGTGTTAACATATTTAGACAAATGGTGTCAAGTGATGAAGCCAAATGACGGTATAATTACTCCTACACATAAACAGATTCCGACAATGTTAAGGTCAGATAATTCATCAAAAGCAAACTTAACAACTGCAACAGCATGCGTACGTTGTGACCAAGTTTGTGCTTTGTATTAATGCAAATTATTTAAAAGTGATAATGTAAACAAATGGAAATGTTGGCTCACAAACACAGTCTTTGCTATAACTGCTTATGGCCAGGTCATATTTATTATCAGTGTGATAGTGGTTTGTGCAGGCATTGCAGTCAGAAACACCACACACTCCTCCACAATGACCCAATAGATGAGTTGAACAATCAGGATGACTATTCTGAACAGAATGTAGGATGACATAATTTTAGACAACACCACAAACAGAGCTAGTAACTAGTAACAATGTGGAGGTAGTCAAAAGTTACTGTTCCTATAAGGAATGCACATATAGTCAGGTACTCTTGTCTACTGCCATTGTCTGTGTACGTGACGTTAATGGTCAATTGCAGCCTTGCAGAGCTTTGCTAGACTAAGCTTCTCAATCACACTTTATCTCAGAGTCATGTGTTCAGTGGTTGAGACTAAAGCAGTTTTGCAATCATGTTCTATTAGTGATATTAACAGTGCAATTTCATAAGCATCACACAGTATTGACATTATGTTAAGTTCCAAAGTTAACGATTTCAACACTAAAATTACATGTTCAATCCTTCCATAAATCACTGCTTGTCTCCCAAACTCTCATATCAACATCAGCCCATGTAAAATTAGCAGACCAAGGCTTCAATGTTCCAGGACCATTTGATCTGGTTGGGGTGGGATTGTTTTTTGACTTATGTGCGGGAAGAATCACGGCACCAGGCCTCCCAACCATCCAAGAGATTATCTTAGAATGGATACTCTCCAGCAATATCCAAGGTCACAGTGAAAACAAACAACCAATAAGTCGTGTGTCTATTTTTGTGTGCCATGACAATGGTTTGGAAACTCTGCTACAAAAATTCTGGAAAATTTAGGTGCTTAATGGGTCAGTGGTATCAACAGAAGAGAAGGAATGTGAAAAATACTTCCAAGAAAACGCAAGGCCAGACCACACAGGACATTTGATTGTGTGACTACCCCTTCATCAATCAGCTGACAAGCTTGGCATGTCATTAGAATATGCCAAAACTTGACAATCTAGAATGAAGGCTAGGTAATAAACCCACATTGCAACAAGAGTACATAACCTTTATGAAGGAGTTCCAGGAGCTAGGACACATGGCAGTAGTATCTGAAATTTAATTGTACAAGAATAATGAATCAACTTATTATAAGCCACATCATGCAGTGATTAAGGAGACCAGCTTAACAACAAAGACGCGTTTAGTATTTGATGCATCATGCAAGTCTAGCAATTACATTTCACTAAATGATATTTTAATGGTAGTGCCTACAATAAAACAGGATCTTTTTTCTATCATCGCAAGATTTCGTACTCACCCTGTTGTATTTACAGCAGACATTGAGAAAATCGTCAAATCCAGGTTGACCCAAGAGAGACAAACCTACCAAGAATACTTTGGAGAGAATCCCCAGAAGATGAACTTCGAAGTCATTGTCTTACTACAGTAATTATGGAACAGCATCAGCTCCATTCTAGGCCACAATTTGTCTTAAACAGTTGGCTCTCGATGAAATAGTACAACACCCGGTTGCTGCGAAGGTCCTTCAAGAAGACATGTACATTGATGATCTAATGAGTGGTACACACACACACTTGAAGAGGCACTAGGAGTACAAACAGAATTAATGAAGATGACGAAGAAGGAAGGTTTTCAGCTACACAAGTGGGCGTCAAACCTCCCAAATGGTTCAAGCCTACCAATTACAATGGACAATGTTGGTATGGTTCTTACTTTGGTTTATTATGGCAACCGACTATAGACCAATTCCTATTTGCTTCCAAATCCACCACCAACCACCATTTACTAAACAAAAGGTGTTAGGAATCACTGCCAGCATATTTGACCTGCTAGGTTTAGTTGGTCCAATCGTGGTAACATGTAAAAACTTTTTACAGAAACTTTGGCAAATCAAACTTCAATGAGATGATGTCCTTCCACCATCGCTGTTTCATGAATGGCAGCTTGTTTACTATCAACTTTCAGATTTGAATGCAATTTCCATAGAAAGATCAGTGATTAGACAAGGCACAATATTAACACTTGATCTACTCGTACATAGATTCGCAGATGCATCCCAATTGGCATATGAGGCTTGTGGTGTGTGTATCTTTTGGGAGAAATTTCAGTCGTTCTCATCTGTTCACGATATAAGGTGGCATCTTTGAAGGTTCTATCTATCCCTTGTCTCGAGTTGTGTGCAGTAGTGCTATTAGTATTAGTATTAGTATTAGTACACCTAATGGAAAAAAAATCCATTCTGAACCTTAACATCCACAGCACTTTCATGTGGACTGATTCAAGAGTAGTGCTAGCATAGATTGCTTCACCATCAAATAGATGGAAAACCTTCGTTGCCAATAGAGTGGTGGAAATTCAAGAATCTTCTAGTATTCCAGATTAGAATAATGTTACTGTAAAGGAAAACCCATATCCAGGGGAGTGAATGCAAATGTTTTGAAGCAAATGGACATCTGGTGGCATGGCCCAACATGGTTATCCACATCACCAAACTCATGGCCCCTACAAGAGATTTCACTTGAACCAATTAGTGAACTGTCAGAGCAGAAGCAGAATGTTGTTAGTCTACTATTAATAAGACCAATGGTTGACTCAATTATTGATAAATTTTCGTTTCTTTCATACTTGCAATATGTAATTGCCTACTGTTTGAGATTCATCTTTAGTACAAAATGTCTGAAAGAAGCAAGGAGGACAGGACCGTTGTCGAGCAAAGAGCTCTTCCAAGCCTATGCATCAGCATCAAACTTGCTCAACATCAAGAATTTGCTCAAGAATTGCATGATCTACAAACCTTACATCAGGTAAACCCTAAAAGTAAATTCAAGGACCTTCATCCTTTTGTTGACCCATCACAATGCATTAGGGTGGGCAAAAGACTGCAAGCATTATATGCATCTTATAATCAAAAACCTCCATTGATTCTACCAGAAAGGCATCATCTAACACAGCTGATCAATCATAATAAACATCTCCGCTTGCTTCATGCAGGAACACAGTTGACGTTATCATCACTCAGACAACAATTTTGGATTGCCAAGGGAAGGAGTTCTGTTCGCCGAGTGATTCACAAATGTCTCATCTGCTTCAAGTTAAAGGTGCAAGCATCAGAACTAACGAGACAGTTGCCTCCTCAGCGTACAGAACCAGCCTGTCCATTTCTTAATAGTGGGGTCAATTACAGAGGACCCGTTCATATTTGTCAGGGATCACTTTGAAGCCAGGTCAGAGTAAAGTGCTACATCGCCTTGTTCATTTGTCTTGCCACAAAGGCTATGCACTTAGAGCTTGTGAGTGACCTATCAACTTAGGCTTTCTTGGCTGCATTACATAGATTTATTGCAAGAAGAGGAATATGTGCAAGTTCATACAGCGACAATGACACTAATTTTACAGTAGCGAAAAATGAACTGAAAGAACTGTATACTATGTTCCAATCACAGCAGCATGTTGATGTCATTCACTTCGCAAGCATAATTGGAATCAATTGGCATTTTATACCCCCGCTCACCACATTTTGGTGGGTTATGGGAAGAAGGTATCAAATCCATGAAATATCACTTAAGGCATGTGGCACCTCATCCTTGAATTCTGAAGAAATGTGTACACTCTTGTATCAAATCGAAGAATGTCTAAATTCGCGACCTATCCTTTCAATATCCGATGATTCAAGTGATCCATGCGTTTTAACTCCTGCACATTCCCTGTTTGTAGTAAGTCTCACAACCATCCCTGACCCAGATCTAACTGGCCTTAAGGTCACTAAGTTATCCAAATGGCAGATTATCCAACAAATGTACCAACATCTCTAGAAGCGGTGGTCAACAGAGTATCTCACCCACCTTCAGCAATGCACCAAGTGGGTAACAGAGGTTCCAATCTCCAACAGGAAACACTGATGCTGATTAAGGATGATCATCTACCTCTTCTCATGTGGAAGTCAGCCACCGTGAATAGAGTTCATCTAGGAGCTGATGGGCTTGTCTGAATGGTAAATCTCAGAACAAGCAAGAGAGAGTTGAATTGACCAGTGAGAAAATTATGTGTGCTTCCAGTTTCAAACAATTAATTCAAATGTTTACATAAGACTACATTGTGTTTATTTCTTGCTTTGTGTAATTAGCCTGATTAAGATGGGCGGTATGTTCGAGTCAGCTGTCTTTCATGAGATTGTGATAGTTTTCATTATCAGCACCTGGCGGAGTGAGCTTTGATTCAACTGCTACACGCTGGATGTCGTAGGCTACACAGAAGACAATATCTGAGTGTTTTTTTTTTCTATGTAAAGCTGGCAAGACTGATTTTTTTTTGTTCTGTTAATAATAAGATTAATGTTTATATTATAGTAGACTTTTTTTTGTGTGCGACTTGGAAATATAGTTAAATAAACCAGCATGATGGAATTATGTCTTTGGTAATTATTGGTCCTTTGAAACAAACAAAACATGTATTATAGTCACATTTGTATTGTTTTATAACTGGCCACCATAAATTATAAAAATATTTTAATTTGTAAAAACATGTACGCGAATGCAGTCGAATATGGTTTATCTCGCTTCAAACATCATCATTTCCACTGGCTCACCATCTTAATTTATGGTGAGAACGAAGCTTTTTAGAAGCTCATAGTTATAAGGTGATTTTAAGTGAACTTCAGATGAAAACAAAAGAAACATCCAAATGGTTATTTTCATACATTTTTGTTTAAATAAGTAAAAATGCTTAAAGAATATTTAAAAACAAATAGTTTGTTTTGAAAGTTTTTACTGCCAAAAGTGTCAACTCAACATAGGGTCTCATGGATAATAATATGGTTAGGCGAAGGGATACATTAGAGTAGATCTGGTAATGTATGCTGCTATCAGTTACCACCACTCCTACGCTGGATAGACTGTAACTCGAAAATGCAAAATAAAAATAATTATATACCAATATTCTAGATTAAACAAAGCAAATATTGTACTTTTAATACTTTTATGCTTTCTTTGTCTTACAATTATCTGGGTTTAGATTTAAAACAAAAATATAGCTAATCATAGGTAAAAAATGTTTCTGAAATAGTTACAAATTTACAACCATTATTTAATTTTGTATATGTTTCCACAGTAAAGGAATTTTTGCTGCCATTGGTGCGTTCATTAAAATGCCCATTATGGTCACATATTTACTTAACAGCGATTGGTTCTCCAAAGTCATCACTATAGACTAGTCCTTAAATAAAATTAAAGTCGATTCAACTTTTACAGAGGGCCTCGGAGACTACATCCTCTCGATCGCAACAATACATACAGAGAATTCTCTTAATGTAGAATCAATCTCTTACAGATAGAGACTATGTGGACAGGACTTTAGTTAGGGTCAGGGTTCTTACAGACATGTGAATCATAAATTTAAGGACGTTTTAAGGACTAAAACTGTTATTTCTTGTACTGCCAAAAACTAAACACGACAATAAAAATTACCAAATTTTAAATAGATCAAAAACAATAACTTTTCACTAAATTTTATGAACAGATAGGACTATAAAAATAGTACTCTAACTTTGTTGTCACTTACTTCACTATCAGTGGTTTATTGGTTAGTGCAGTCATTCTAAATTCAGTATATATTGTAGTACGGCTAGAACAGGAATTTAAACGCTAAGGTGGATGGGAGCTGAACTAATAGCTATCGGCGGGCATTTTAGTGCAAAACTGTACTTAAAAGTGTTAATAGGTAGACAAAAATCTTAGAAGAATTATTACAAATGACTGTTTATAAGTAACTTATAAAAAACAGCTAACGCTTGGTCAAAGATGAAGCACTAGATATTTCACATCCCAATGCATTTTAAAGCACGATCTTTAGAGTCATTCTTCACAACCATTTAAAAAAATAAAAATATTGAAACTTGGAAATTCCAGGTCTTTAAAGGACCGTATGAACCATGTAGGGCAAAGTCATACCAAACAATCAAATATTTCTAATAAACTGGTCATTTTCATAATGTTCATATATTTCACATAGAAATTATTTTTTTTTTAAACCCTTTCACAAATGTGCGTGGTATTTTGTATCGCCCATGCAATTAACGTTTATAAATCTATAGATCTCTAACTTTCTGTATGGCTAACATGATCTTTTGACATTATTTTGGAACTATTATGAAGTATGCACTGTGTTTTTGTATACTTTTCTCATCAAAATGAAAGATTGAAATTCATTGCCGATCATGCAACTGTTTAGTATGTAATGCATTTTTCGGTCATGTTTTATTTGTGTTTTGTTCAAATTAATAGTTTAGGAGTTATTTATTCATTCTTTCAATTATTTTTATAAATATATTTTCAGTAGCTGCATAGTTGAGGCTGAGAACGATTTATAATCTTAAAAATGGATGACAAATTAAGCAAAAATTTACTACAATTCAAAGATTTTCCTAATTCAGCACAGATATACAGGATATTTTTCTAATTTAATAACACAAGAATTATACAATTATTGATGCAGAATTGTTTCATTTATGAATGTGTTAAATTGTCTTTACAGGGTTGTATGTTTTACTGGCAGTTTACTGTTTTGATGGAATTTTCTTTTTTGTTCAATTGTATGCACCTAGTGTCTTTATTTATAATATTTGTTGAGCTTAGAATGGAAGTAGCTCAATGTAAATAAACATATATTCTCAAACTATACTATATATTTATATCCAATATTCTTATTTATAAAGTTTGCCCCTGCCATTCTAATAATTATTACAACTGTCAAAATATTCATAGTTATGACTTAAGGGCTTTTCTGTGATCAAAAATATATCAAAAACACAAGTTTTATTGTGCTTTGAAAGATCGTTTGGCTGCCTAATATAATATGTGCACTAACATAAAGCTAATTTAGGCTAATAAGTTATGGCTGTATCTTGATACAGACAGGGTTTATAGGATTGCTATTAAAGAACAGTAAGCTATCTAATAGTCATAAAAATTTTTACTAAAACTTAAAACTGTTAATAATAATTCATAAAGTCTACATAAGGTCATACGATCTGAAGGGCTGTCACTTTTTACAGTTAGTAACGATACCGACAAAATAATACTGATAAAGTAAACCGTTATTAATATTAACCGTACAAATATATTTAAACCATGTTCTTACTACATAAATTCTGCTTGGGGTTAGTTATAGCTTAATAGGGAATTCACACATTTCATACCATCACTTTTCAAAGTAGACAGACTTCACAATACTATATTAATATTTAGCACCGCGTCTTACTACCCGTTCGGGTTATACGCTTTAAGTACTAATTACTCTTAATGGATTAGGAATTGGGAAGGTTGAATTAGAGGAAGTGAACCCACATTTACGTGGAGGGAGAGTGGAAAACCATTTAGGGAAAAAAAACCTCAGTTCACCCGACCGAGATTCGAACGTCGATCTCCCCGTCCTCAGCAGTCGAGCTCAACACGACAAGCGTGTTAGCCAA
This sequence comes from Timema douglasi, assembly GCA_901482245.1. NCBI lineage: Eukaryota > Metazoa > Arthropoda > Insecta > Phasmatodea > Timematidae > Timema > Timema douglasi. The sequence continues at coordinate 20,326 of CABEEJ010000243.1, read as the reverse complement.
CTACGCCACCGTGGTGGGTTTCACAATACTAAGCGTGTGAAGTTTAGATAATTATTTCAGTGCCGTATACTTCATTTGGATTTTTAAAAAGTATTCACAATTTTTGTTAAGTATTCAAGATACAACATAATTTTTATAAACTCTTATAGGCCTTCTGAATAGTTAGAAACAATTATTTTGTGCTGGTAATTAACTTGTCATTGTAACTTAATTTTAGGATAGTAACAATCAGTCCCCACAGCGTTAGTTTGGGAACAAAACAGATTTCCAAATATTAAATGTTTAGCCGATGGTTAAATAAGAATCAGGATTCAAATCGAGTGTTTAGAAGGTAGTTTTTCCTAAATGATTTTCCAATCTCTCCATGCAAATGTAGATTTATTTCCTCCAAAATTCTATATTCATTTCTCATTAATTCCTAATTAATGTGTGTACAAACCAAATGGGTACTTTGCTGCAGTAAAAAAAGTAGACAAAATGTGTTGAAAGATTGCCAACGACTCATTTTGTGAAATATAAACCATTCAACAATCCGACACCTTATCTCAGTCAGTAGTGTGTCTGTCAACTGAGTTAAGGGTCTCAGGTTTGATTCCCGGCATGGCCAAAAAATGTATTGGTTAAATTTGGGTTTACCTTTTCAGTGATGAATTAATGGCTGGGGACTGGGTGTTGTGCTTGTCTTAGTCTTAAGTTAGATTATAAAGCATATGAAGCTTCGACAGGTCTAGCAAGTCGGTAGTGGAAAATATATGGCTTTAATAAAAAAATTGACCCGGAAAACAGTAATGGGTGGGAAAAAAAAGTCAAAATTAAAACAATGACTCATTGTGAACTTATATTAAAAGTCTTATCATTTGTCTTACTTGAGACTCAAGTGCAGCCCAGCTTTTAATATAATGGCCTCTCCCCTATTCCTGCTTGCCCTTAAATGGATAAAAATAGTTAGGATTTAAGTCAATTCAACAGCAATACCTCTATTTAGACACCTCAATGCTTTGTATATCTGCCCACCAAGCCAAGGAGCCCTGGTCCAATTCCTGGCATGGTCAAAACATTTATCTTATGGGTGAAATTTGTGCTTCCCCTTTAATTGTTGTAAATTATTGGTTAAAGATTGACTGATGCATCTTAAAGAATTAAAATTATATGTTAATTGAATTTGTAAGTGGAATGTTCAGTGATTGGTTCTTAACTTTAATACTGTAACAATGTTACAAGAACAAAGGACAATCGACTGTATAATACCCAGTATAATGGACCACACTCACCACCTCGTTTGTTGATCACGGCACCTTTTTCCTTCGACTCTCCACCATGGACTAAAACGAGGTTTGACCACACGTACCACTCATGATTGAAGCCGCGCCCATAAGAAACAAGTTCGACACTTGACCAGAGTAGTTTCCGGTTCATGGCCTGGACGTCTCTCCATGCTTCCTGCGGTTCCCAGAGTCACCGTCATCACCACCTGAGCGCTGCTTGTCTCCTTTTCTGGTTTGTTCTTTTCCGCCCCTGTTCCCCCCCTCTAGAGACATGTTTAAGTAATCTTTTCCAAATGTTTTTTGTTTTGTTTTAAAACGTGGATATGCCACAGATTAATAGTGATTAAGTTCTTCAGGAACCATGATTTGGATTTTTATTATGTTTGGGGCGCGCTCTTGCCGTTATTTAGTTGTACTGTTCATTAACTTCAGTAATTTTTAGCAAGTTTCTAGGGCGTTGGTCAATAACTTGTATATGCTTGAAAGGCTTTTATATATATATATATATATATATATACACACACATCTAAATTAAATTTTTCTAGCATTTTTTTATATGCTTTTATATTAAATTATTTTAGCTTGTTTTGTAATATGATTTACGTCGAATATTATCTAGAGTAAATTAAATTTTCATTTATTGCAACTCTAAGTTTGCTTTCCCGGTGTTTATTATTATTAAATTTAAATATCCTACTTTATTAGGCTATTACCGCATTCATTTTGATATTTATAATTGGTAACTATGGATCGATGCTTACCACCTTAATATATAAAAAGGAAAAAGAGATTGTATCCGATTTAATTTTAAATTCACTTGTAATGAAACATTATTGTGAATTGTTGAAGATAGGTATTACATACCTTTAATTCAAGGTCTTCTACCGTATAGATATGGGTCACTTAAGCTGGTATTGGTATTTGAAGAAATGAACTAGATATATAATCTGGGACTTAACCTTCGATGGTTTTTCTTAGGCTATGTTTTTATTGTAAATTGGTTGCAGATATTTTTTTATAAACGTCTGAAATGTTACCTTTTACGCCAGACATCAAATTGGTTCACTTTAAGCTAAGTTTGTATACTATATGATGTATCATCATCTTTTTGATAATTATTTAAAGTTATAATAAAAATAAAAAATAAACTATTTTCTCTTGAGACTCCTTGACTGTTGTTTAGCTACGCTTCCTGGGTTCTTGAGCAGTGCTGTGATATCTGTAATTTATGACGTGGTAAAGTATGTTAGTAATAATTGGGTTTGTGAGCAGTGAACTGGGAGGTTGTGTTTAAATGTAATGATTCATTGATGTCATGTTAACTAAAAAGTAGAGCAGACTATGCTAAAAGAATCTATAAAGTTAAACCAATTTAGAAACATTACAATGGTGACAAGGATGGGATCCAATAACAGAGTTCGGCAATTTCAAGGTCTGCCATTGCTGGTTACATTGGACATCTTAGAGAATTTAATCCCGCCTCTGGACTGGGATATTTTCAAGAGGAAGTTGGCAAATTTTACTAAGCTTAATGAATTGGAAGTTAAAGAGTGTGAAACACTACTGGGTCATCTAAATTAGGTTGCTTTTAATTGGTTAATAGATTTATATGAGCTCGATACTCCTGAAACTAAAAGGGATTTGATAGCTTTGTTAAATGCACATTATTCACCTGTGGTTTCAGTTTTTAAGGAAAGAACTGGATTTTATAATGCATGTTGTGGGCCTAATGAATCAATAGCAGACTGGGCCGCTAGAGTTCAGCATCTGGATTCCAGTTGCACGTTTGGAACACACCTAGATTTTGCTCTTCTTGACAAATTTGTGATAGGTATACAAAACAAGACAGTTAAAGAATGCTTATTTACCGAGGACCCCTCCAAGTTAACCATTAGCAAAGCTAGGGAAATCGCTCAGCAGTTGATTGCTGCAAAAACATTTTTTGAAGATAGATGTTAAAAGGGAACCAGAAATTTTCAAAATTGCCACTAGTCAACAGGGCAGGAATAATCGCCCTCCCAAACAGAATTTTGATTCCTATTCTCCTTGTGCTGTTTGCAGCTACACAAATCACTCAACAAAACAGTGCATGTTTGGCAATTATGTTTTTGCCATTATTTGTAAATGTAGGGGGCAATTAAAAATAATATGTCCTTCAAAATTCAAGCGGGTCACCTCTAATCTTATAGAAACAGATGAAGGGGAGGGAGAACAGGAAACATTTAGTTGTTGTTTTTTAACCTCAATCACTCTGACGCTGAGAGGTTACCATTCAGTATTGAGGTTACACTAAATGGTGTTCAAATGATTGGACAGCTAGACACTGGGGCTACCTGCAGTGCTATGTCAGAAAGGTTGTACAATAAACATTTTAATGATGTACGAATTGTAAAGAAAAATAAGATAGTTAGATTCTACAATGGAGAACTGCAAATAATTCCGCTAGGCAGATGTTCACTCCCAGTTGCTTTTAAGGTGCAGGTAAAACATATATATTTCCATGTAATAACTAATGGGGGCCCTTTTATTTTAGGGAGAGACTTCATAAATGTTTTTGGTTTCAAATTGTCAAGTGAACCAATTAATGATGCCAAGTGTTGACCTCAAAAATAAAATGATTCAGTTGTACCCAGAGATGTTTACCAACAAATTAGGCACCTTTAATAAGGCAAAAATGGCCCTTAAGTTGAAGCCAGGGGCAGAACCAAAGTTTTTCAAACCTAGAGTAGAACTAGAACTTAAGAGGCTTCAAGATGCAAGTGTTATATCTCTAATTAAGTATAGTAAATGGGGAACACCAATAGTGCCTTTAGTTAAACCTGATGGCTCTGTCAGATTATGTAGTGACTACAAAGTAACACCCAACCCCTACCCCATGTTAATGACGTATTTTACTCAATGCAAGGGTATACTATTTTTACCAAAATTGACCTCAAAAATGCCTTTCAACAGATGGAATTAACGGAAGACTCCAAAGAACTACAGTAGTGTGTCGATTATCCGAACTAATAAGGACCAAGGGTAGTTTGAATATGAAATTGTTTTGATAATCAAATACAAAACCAAATTTCAGTTTTATATCTTAAATAACGCTAAGAATAGTCATAAAACACTATTCTATTTTTATTGCTATAGTTGGTTCATATAAACATTGCAAAACATATTTTTATTGTTAAATTGTTCAACTTGATACATATTAGGCCTATAATATATCATACCATCATTAATTACTGTATTACACATCAAAAATTCTTGACAAAGTTTCTTTCTGAAGTGAACAGTTAAGATGGCTATTTACAGTATCAAGAAAAGTATGCTAACAAAAGTACTTGACCCTTACAAGTTTAGGCCCATCTTCACTGTCTATTTTTGAAGCAAAATTCAACAATACATCTTTTTTAATCTTATTATCAGAAATAGTAGCCTTACCTACATTATAGAATGTTGCCAGTGACGAGGCCGACTCACCATTTGTAATCTGTTTATGACTTTAATTTTATTTTCAATAGTTAACACATTACAACTTATTTTATTTGTAGATGACATTTCACTCACAAAATACTCAATAAGTCACAAAACTAAAACATTCAACTGCGAACAAAAGATCACAGAACTCTTCAACACAACTGACATGGCACTGACAAAACGAGTAGTGGAGGAGCGGAAGTGTAGTGGCGAGCATCATACAATCAGGCGTGGTGCGCAAGGTCATTGCACAACGCCACCGCATGGGCTTTTTTAATATCTCGCATGTTGTTCATTTGCCATGTCAAATTAAAAGTGCCCTCACCTCAGCCCCTGTTTTTGATCATTATAATCAGGATCTAGAGTTGATACTGTCTATTGATGCAAATCCTGGGGGCATCTCAGCAGTACTTAGCCAACATACCAAGGGGCTATACAACCTGTTGTATTTGCATCTAGAGTCGTGACACAAACGGAGAAGAGCTACCCCTAGATCCACAAGGAGGCCTTGACCCTGGTTTATGGAGTACTTAAGTTTTCAGTCTCTTTATATAAGAAAGTTTATTTATGAGACAGACCATAAACCACTCACTACAATCTTTGGCCCCAAAGCGTGGAATTACAGTCTTATCAGCAAATCAATTGCAAAACTTTGCAGCAATTTTGTTAAGTTTCAACTATGAGATCGGATATGTTCCTTAAAGGAGAAACTGTGCTGATTAGTTATTTGTCTCGAAGCGTTAACTATGAAGAAGACAGTGAATATTTGAATAAGAAACTGGGTGCTTCAGAAAGTGTAAAAGATAAAATCTTGATTAAATAATAAAGTTTATTCAAATAGTGTGGCCTAAATTGATAAATAGGGAGCTTAAGTCGTTTCAGTCAGTATCTAGGGAATTATATATAGATCAAAAATTCTTTTTCCAACAACACAAAGTGGAAATTCCTTTAGCTTTATGAAATAAGGATTTGGAAGCCACATTTTGGAATAGTTAAAACTAAACTTCTGGCCAAAAATTACTTTTGGTGGCCAGGTTTGGCAAAGAAATTGATAATTTTGTTTTAGGTTGTGGTCCATGCCAGAAAGTACAAGGTTCACCTGACAGGTGTGAGCTTATTCCATGGCCACATAGCCAGAAAAGCCTTGGAGCCATATACACTTGGCTTTTTTGAGGCCCATAAATGGGAAAACCTATTTGATGATAATCGATGCTCATTCTAAGTGGCTAGAAATTTGCCAAATGTTGTCAGTAACTACAATTGCCTCAATTCAAGCCCTGATAGTTCTATTTGCTCGATTTAGATTACCAGAACTTAAGGTATCAGATAATGGGGGTCAACTCGTTCATTCAAAAGAATATACTGATTTTTGTGACTTACACGGCAAAAGATATCGCTCAGGTGCACCACATTTCCCACAAACCAATGGCCAACCGGAAAATAGTGTTGGCCAGTTTAAATGAGCCATCAAGAGGGTCATTCTTGCTGAAAAAAAATTTCACATGGCCTTGACAGAGTTTCTAATGTATTATAGGAACAACCCTCAGCTAACCACTAGGGTTACCCCAGCAGTGCTGATGATGACTAGAGCTTTGCGAACACCAATGGATGTCATTAACAATAGAACGGATGGTCAAAACAACCAAAGCGTGGAAGAAATAAGGCCCAGGTATCCTATAAGCAAGGAGTACAGTGAAGATATTCTGGAAAAAGGAAAATAATTTTTAATGTAAATGAAAGAGTTTTGGTCAAAGCTTTTAAACAAAACAAAGTTATTTGGGAAAATGCTTTAATTCACAAGAGGTTGGGTGAAATACTATACTTAGTGAAGCTAGTTTCAGGAGCTGTAGTGAAACGTCATTTGAGCCAAATGGCTGCTGCATTACCTTATAGCATGCAGAATACATCATCTCCCAAAGATTCCCAATGGGCCATGCCATACCCACCTGATTCTCCTATTCACAAGGGGGAACAGGACATCAGTCCACTTGGTAATGACCAGACCCAGCCCCATCATTGGTGATGGGTCAAGTCAAGACATGCAGGGGGATTGTTCATGGACATTAGGAGGTCCACAGCAGTCAAATCCAGAATACAGGAGCAAGACAACAGGAGACTGCGGAATAAAAAATGTGACAGCCCATTCGACCCGACCACCCAGGAGACTCACATACTCACCATTCTAAGGGAAGACAGGAAGGGGGAGATATTGGTTCAGTGATTGGACTTTAACTTTAATACCTTGGGCAGTGCTGTAATATCTGTAATCTATGACATGGTAAAATATGTTGGTCATCATTGTGTTTGTGAGCAGTAAACTAGGAAGTTGTGTTTAAAAGTAACAATTGATTGATGTCATGTTAACTAAAAGGGATAGCAGACTTTGCTAAAAGACTCTATAAAGTTAAAACTAATTTAGCAACATTACAGTAAGTTGTGTACCAATATCATTCGATTGAAAAAGTAAATGTTAAATTCTCCTTTAATAGTGGTAATAATGTCAATACCAGCACCTTTTCTTTTGAAATCGAAATCTTGGTGGGCAAACTTTCAAGAAATGTATAAGTAATTTATTTATCAGCTTTTCAATATAGAATGGTCAGATAGGTAATTTACTATTTAAATGAAAATTAGTAATTTAATATTTACTGTTAAAATACTTAAGAATACTTTGGCTACTTTTTAATAAGTTTATGGGTTATACATTCATGTTATTAATTTTATACATTAAGGAATTTACTACAAAAAAAGGTACAAAAATATTATGATATACATTAGGTTTCTTTCATCAATCCATTAAAAATAAAGTTTGAATGTTACTATAAATAAACAAAACTAAGATAGCTATGAATGAAAGAAAGCGATTGGATTTTTCCAAAATAGTTCCCTAATTAAAGTTCCAAATTTTAAAACTTACTTTTGACTCATTTAAAAAAATTACAATAATGATTAATTTATTGAGCATTTGACAAATGAAGCAATAACACTTTCACTATTGTCTGAAGTTGAAGGCATTATGGCATGCAATCGCATTAAAAAAGCTTCCATAGTCATACGTGGTTTCTTCTGCACTTTGCTCACTTTACTTCCAAAAATTTTCTTCAATTTCATCTTACGTCTTTTTATTTTTTGTTTTGTGCCAGAGTTAAACACTAATCGCCTTTGTTTAGCCGATCCAGAATAGAGCATACCACCATTCTTTTCAGTCTTTGGTTCTTCAAAAATTGTCTCTAGCTTTTTAATGGCTGGTAACTGGAATTTCTGGTTAAGATAGTATCCAGCAATCTGATTCTCTGACAAATCCTCCAATTTTGTGGGTAGTAAATTGCACCTGCGTTTGGCTGGTTTTGGAGTCCCTGCAGCTTTGGCAACTTGGATTCTCTTCCTTAAGGTACGACAGGATACTGGAGTTTCAATCTTTGATGAACACGGGATTATTTTACTCTCAGGAGTGGTATGTATGACGACCTGCATTTTACTCTCAGGAGTGGTAGGTATGACGACCTGCATTTTACTCTCAGGAGTGGTAGGTATGACAACCTGAATTTTATTCTCAGGAGTGGTAGGTATGACCATCTGCATTTCATTTAATTCCAAAGAGGCCATGATAGCTGGTAGCTACAACATTTGCCACACCTGCAACTTAATACCATAAGTATCTTCATTAGATCAGTTTTTATAATGATTTTAAATAAATTTAAAACATAAATAGCTCAATGTAAAAAGGAGTTTTAATCTACAAGCATCTGTTAAAACAAAATATTTATTTAGGCCTAGAGTAAAATAATTCTCAATGAGCAATGAAATAAAAAGTTATTTCAACATTCCCTCTCGAGGTTAAGATGTTACTTTGAAATGGCTTAGTATCGATACTTACTCTATGACATTAGGAACTCAAAAGTGCAGTCATTGCTACACTTACAAAAGTATGTCACTTATCCCTATCTTGGGCTAGTTCTGTCCAGTCCATCTCATTACACCCTAACTCTTTCAAGTCCATACTAATGTTATCCTTCCATCTGTGTCTATGTCTTACCAATGGTCTCTTCCCACTGGGTTCAGGCCTACCAGTCAATGCCTTGAACACAGTTCTAGTATTCATGCTGCATGTTCTGCCCACCATAATCTAAAAGACCTGATTATCCTAAAAATGTATGAGTACAGGGTATGTAACTCATCATTGGGTAACCTCCTCCCTTTTACAATAAATTTGTACCTTTTTGGACCAAATATAATCCTAAGCACCATCTTTATGAACATGCTAAACAAATAGAAATACCAGACCCGAGGATGTTTTATCGCTTTTGGTAAATTTTGGAGGGTAGACAAAAGCATCACTGTTCGACCTTGAGTCAGGTGGCATTTTAGAGGAAATAACTACACCAGTCTTTGCATCAGTTTCTATTTTATACTAACCCAAGGAATACTAACCTGTCTAAATATAAAAACCAAAATATCAACTAACTTACAACATTCTAATATATTTCTTTGTGAAGTTCCTAGTTGGGATCAATATGTGTACTAGTTTGCTTTGTGAATTGCGTTAGACCTGTTTCTTTAGAAAATCAAGCTGTTTTTAAACAAGATAAAAGATCAATAAGTTAGGTACCTACCTACAGTCTGTTCACCACATGAATTGTTTTCTGAAAGGCCTTTTTCCCTACCAGAAATCTATTATATAGTAAGATATTGGTAGGAAAAAAGACCTTTCAGAGAGTAATTCCTACCGTGAATGGAGTATATTTATTTAATTCCAAGAGTTGGTTTTGCTACAAAAAGGGGTATATGTGAGCGTTGTCAGTTTTCGCATATTTATAAAAATGCTACCGTAAATTCAACTAACAATGGCCCCACTTGTGTACATTTTTATACTATTAAATTGTAAACAAAATAAATTTGTTTTTGAGAACATATATTTCTTCTAAGTAAAATAACACATTTTAAAAAAAATATCTAGACCTATATATAGTCTGATATTTAAAAAGAATAGACTTTTTGGTACATAGTTGTGTTCTAAGTTGCCCAACTATGGTCCATCCATGTTTTGCCAGCTAAAATCTGTATTAAACTATAGTTATGTTACATGAAATATGACACATACATTTACATAACATTTCATAACTTCTCTCAAAAAACAAACATAAGTTTGACCACTTTTCTCACAATATAAACAAACAGTCACAGCTGTCCTTTTACGATTTAATTTATCAAAAATTAATGTCCCTAATGGCTATCCAACTCTCTCAATTTGAAATAGTGTCTTGTTTTTGAAAACTCTAGAAGGTCAGATATGATTCTTACAATGTTTTCCAACTTGTAAAACATAATGTCTTCCCTGTGAGACCACTTCCAAAAATTTCCACACTTTTCCATACAGGCTACAACTGCACCACTTTTTTTTTCCTTCTATGACTTTACCAGGCCATAATTCTCCTTCATATGACGCAATTACACGATTTGATGGTTCCAACATTTTAACTTTAAAATCACTTAAATCATTAATATAGTTTTCACTCATTTCTTCTAAAAAGCGGATATCAGATTCTGATTGTAATGTGACATCAGGGTATGTCATTTTCATAGGATGAAAGCGGAATTTTCTCTTTTTGTTTAATTTTTTTAGATTTATTCTGGGAACCACTACAACTAAGATCCTGACACACTACACCTTTTGTAGATGAGTTCTTCTTAGTCATTTTATCTGTAGTTGAGATTTTGAATTTAAAATTTCTTCAGCAGAAATACTTTTTCCTGGCTTTTCTTTAACGAAGTGTAGGAATTGTATCATTTGATCTTATATGTTCCAAATGTTGAATAAATGCATCACCAACTCTGCTTTCTTCAAAGTAATCAACAGATGGGAGTCTGTCTAAAATTTTTAGTCTATTAAGTGGAAATATTCCAGTTTTTCGGAATCCAAACTTAATATTTTCCACTGCATTGCTCTCTAATTCGTTCTTTAGATTATTCAAAAGAGAAGGAAACACAGTCTTTGGAATAGTTGGTTATTGTCTTCCTTTTCCAGTTAATTTCCAATTGTTTAAACATTTTCTCCATTGAGATTTTATGGGACGAAAGTAGGCTACATCAAGCAGCCCTGTAAGATGCAGAGAGTTAGGTGGTAGTGAAATAAACTATATGTTATAATTTTTACATGCTTGAAGTACACAAATATTGATGTGTGAACTGAGATTATCACACAAAACAACTTTCTTGCCATCCAAAGGCTTGAGACCTGGAAGTAGTAGAGAAAAAAACAAACTCAAAAACCACAGAATCGAACCACCAACTTTTAGTATGATTGTACCTTGTCCTAGGTGGCCCACCTTCTGTCCAGTGATCATAAATTCTTCCTGCTTTGTATGTGACATAGGGTGAGCACATGTCACCAGATGCATTTCTGCACATAATAATTGTCATTGCAGCTTTGGATGTTTTTTTTATTGTCTCAGGATGCTTGCACCCTCACTTTGTATTAACACGTATTTTTCCTGGGTCATCGACCAAATTTGTCTCATTAAAATTCCAAAGATGCGTTGGAGGCACATATTTTACTATATTTTCTAAATTATAAAAAAGTTGATGACTTCATTATTCACAGCAGTACGACTGTGTTTGATGTTACTGCTAAACATACAGATAAATCTTCAATGTAGCGTTCTAAAAAAACCTCTGTCCAATGCTTCCCAAGAAGATTGTTATTAAATCGAATCTCTTGTCTACCAATACTGTCCAAATATGCCTTGACATTGCAACACAAGTAAAAAGTTGTTATTGGAAACAAAATTCACACATAGCAACGATGTAGTCTACAAATGTTCCTCTTTTGAAGTGAAAACACGTGAACATCCTGGTTCTACAACAATGCTGTCAAATCTTGTTCGCAGTATTTTCAATCTTTAGATGATAGTACTACGAGGTATTTTGTAGAAGCTTGCAGCTTCACACAGTGACATTTTTTATGTTTGAACAGATTTCATACATTCTGCCATTTGATTTGGTGAATAAGACGCATAATGTCAATCACCAATTTTACGTCTGCTGTTCTTTCTTTTGGTCATGATCACCTTATATTCACTTAAAATATTATGTAGATAAAATTAAAATGACAAAAAAAATACTTTTTTTAATATTGTTTTGAACACCTTTCAAATATATTTTATGAATGAAAATTTTAAAAAATATTTAAGTTTCAAAAGGTAGCCAAACTATAGTCCACCCTAATAGGTGGTACATTGTTGGGCTCCTACTTGCACATTTTTAATCTAATAATATTATTAGAGATTTTAATTTAGTACTTGCATTTATTAACACAGCTTCAAAAATGTATTAACAGGCCAATGATTAAATATACTACCAATATCGGTATTCCTATTTACTAGTCAAAATTTACAGACCTTACTTTATGCAAACTAAATTGCACATGTTTACACCAAAAAGATCCAGGCTCTACAACAAAACTTGGAATATAATGAAGCTATAAATCATGGTTACTAGGTAGCAGCACAATCTTAAGAAATAGAGACCTCTTAGTTCGCATAAATGCCATTTGGACTATAGATGGACCCCAGGACCAGTGTTAGGGTAATTTACGGTAACTTTAGTTTGAGATACGATTTGGCTGACTGATATCTATCAATATGGTTATATTGGCAACTCTGCAAAGCTTGTGTTATGTTGGCTATCTCTACTTCTTACTCCCTGTAACAGTATCTTACTATTAGTCGTTCGTTAAATAAATAAACTGTTTACATGATGTCAATGTGTGTGTGAATTCATTTCATGGCCAATTAATCCTAATAGGTTACAGGCCCAGAAAGTATTAGTGTTTATTAATATTTGTAATTGTATGATTCGTGGAAAACGGTGTAATGGTGACCAACGTTTTGATCAAGTTCAACATGACGGTGGCATCTGTATACTATACTCATCCAGGGTTAAAGCCTTTTGATGGTAGTGGTTTTCAAAACTGGTTATATCGTCTGGAGAGGCTTTTGGAAAGGAATGCCGTGCTATAAATGCTGACTCTTGACCCACCAGATGTATTGGCGGATGCCAAAATTAAAGTCAGCTTTTTGGTGAAAGATGCTAAGGCCAAGGATTTGATTGTGCAATGTGTAACTGATGTTTTGGAGCAAATCCAAAATGCAAGTACTGCTAAAGTGATGATTATTATTATTAATTAATTATTAATTAATAGCACCACGTCTTACTACCCGTTCGGGTTGTACACACTTATGCTAATGTGTAATGGTAGCAATTGGTAACAATTTTGCTGGAAATTCAGAAAAATAAGTTTTATTTCTGGTGTCAGACTCTAATGGTAACACTGAGTTAAGTTGTGGAGTGTCAAATGATCATAATAGTATTAATTTTGTTGTTGACAATAGGGCAACAGACCATGCTGAATATTCAAAGTATTTATTTTATGTTCAAGAAATTTCTTCACCAATAAGTGTGGATAAAGTTGGTGAAATGGTTAACTCTGATAGATGTGGTAATCTATCTATGTTAACTAAAAGCGGTATTGGTGTAACAATACATAAGGTGTTGGTGTACGTGACAATTTGTCCCATAACCTGCTTTCTGTTAAAAGGCTCAAAGAAAATAACTTAAAGCATGGTGGCTACAAAACATATTTTACAAAATTCTTTGACTTTTTCAGGTTTTCCAAACAACATTTTTCAATTTTTCCTGACTACTTTTTTTCAGTTTTAATGGTGGGTGATAACTTGTTTTATTTATTATTGATCACACATTAAAAAAAAAGTTTGTATCTACTAAACATAAAACAGTTTTATCAGTTATTTTCAAATTTAAAATTTTGTATTATTAACTTTTGTTTTAGTGTTTGGTTGCGAAATTAATGGGATATTTTAAACATATTTCACAATTCCCTGAATTTTCCTTACTTTTAGTTAAATTCCCTGACATTTCCCTGTTTTCCCTGTCATCTAAAAATTCCCTGACTTTTCCAGATTTTACCTGTCTGTAACCACCATGTTAAAGGTTATTTTTCATAATAAATGTGTGACTATTCTGAAGAGTGTCGATAAGATTCCCTTTTATAACACGTTTGTCAACCTGTATTTTGTCCTTATGAATTTTAATGCAAGTCGTCTTGCAATTTGTTTTATCAGATGTGTGTGGCAAAATAACCCCAACTATGCATGATGGTAAAAACTATTTTGTCTCATTTATTGATTATTTTAGTCATTTTACAGTTGTTTACTTACTTTAGAGGAAAAGTTAAGTTGAAGAATGCTTCAGAAAGTACATTGCTATGGTTGAAGCTAAATTTAATAAAAAAAACTGAGAATTTGCATTGTGATAATGGTGGAGAATATATTTCCAGTGACTTTAAAAACCTGTGTGAAGCTTAAGGTATTAATGTAATGTACACTATTCCACGAAATCCAGAACAAAATTTAAGTGAATGCCTCAAGAGAACTATTTTAGAGAAAGCCACTAGGCCATTTTTCATTTGATAACAGAATAGGAAGAAAATGAGAAACCTTTGAATTATATTAACAGGTTAATGTTATTATTTATAGTATCACATTCAATTCAAAATAAATTTTTCCTTTATATTGGCTATGTCAACCCCTTTTGGGTCTAGTCCCCAAAAAAAAATTTTATATCTTAAAAAAAATAGCACCACTACACAACATTATAAAATACACTTGGCAAACAAAAGAAAAAAAGTGTTAAAAAAATTAGCTTTAAATATGAAATAAGTAATTTGGGAGCCTACTAAAAGATCTTAAAGCATTTATGCTAAAATGATTCCGTACTAGGCCTAGATCCCAAGTTTCATTCACAATGTCAAAAACACTCAGGCTGTATCCGAATAGTCTACTTATGCAGCGTCACCTTGATTCGTGCCCTTGATAGCTGCAGTGGCAATCATGTGACCAAGTGTATATATGTCTGAATAGTCACAGACGATACCTATGCAGTCTTCTCGAGGTCTTGGTCATCATGGATATGAAGACTTCCAGCCATGCACTGTTCTCGTGGTGTCAGTTGAAGTGTTTGACTGGCAATTGTTTTAGTATTATCGTTTTATCTGTTAGAGAACCGACTTACATTTTCAGCCATTTTAAATAAGGTTGTTGCTATTTGAATGGTTTGATGCAGTCTTTGCTATGAAAAGCGCGAGAAGTGTAAAATAATCAAGAATGCATCAAGTCTAAAACTCAAGGGTCCGACTAGGGAGCCTCCGACTATTAGGATACAGCCTCAGTTCCCACAAACTCTTATTGTGACATTGTTTTCAATTTAAAGTGCAAACGTTTAGATTCCAACTTTTATCTAAAATCCATATTATGCCATTACATTTTAGGTAGGACTATGTTTAAATAATTTTGTGTATTTACTTAAATGTCACATAATTATATATATAAAGACACAATCCAAAGAGCGTGTTAGTTCACTGGAGGAGTATGAATTTGAATTTTAATCTAAATGATAATTTAAGGTAATAACATTTTTACATATTTTGTATTATTAAATGCCATAATAATAAGCAAGAAAGAAACTATAATGGTGGCAAAAAGTTGGAATCGGGATATAAACTAGACAATAAAATAAATATTTATCAAGTAATGTGAAATAGTGACAAACGAAAAAAGTTTTCAATAATGTAAAGAAATAACAAAATAATAGGAAAAATTAGTTCTAGCTTTCGCTGTTTTCATTAAGGTGTCAAGCATCGTGAATGTTAAATAGGAAGTAGGCTTAGGTCTGTGTTAACTTATAAAAAATGATAGATGAAAATTTTAAAAGTAACCTACATAAAATTAAAATTAGTAGCAAGGCTTAATTAGGTCATTTTTCCTACACTCACCTTTATTGCCTTGTCAAATAGTCACAATAAGAAATACTAATTTATATAAACTAGCTGTGTTGTGCTAAATAAGCCATTGATTGTAATTAAAGTGGTGTTTAGATAAAAAAAAGGTTAGGCCTATAGATCTAGTGAATTAGTAAACTTAAAACAAATTAAAGCTTAGGAGTTAGGACCTGGAATAACAATTCACATGGAAAAGAAGCAATGCGCAGGGTGACAACATCCAACTTCTAAACCAGATATAACTATTAGTTTAGTATTAACCATTAGAGAGCACCTCAATTATAAATAAATAAATCACGTTATAAATTATGACAAAGGATGGCAGTAACAGAAATTGAATTTGAATTATGTGACCCTAAATTTATGAAATGGTCAATGAATTCGGGAATAATGAAAGCAATCTGTGTGTTAAAATCATTCGTTACATAAATAAAAATCAGCTAAAACATTAACTATCATAAATGATAATAAACCATTATTAGAATGATTAGCATTTAATTTTAATTGTATCGCAAATAATTGTTCAATTAATTCAGAAATATTGAAATAAATTTATGGCTTAAACCATTATTTATAATATAAATAGAAACACTAACTATCTATCCTAAATAATATTTTTGTTTTTAATATTCGATTTATTAACATTTAATTTTAATTGTATCACTATTCATTAATTAAAGATCGTTAATATTAATTGGGTGACCTGGATATGCAGTTATTTACGAATTATTTGTATTCAAAGTTAGATTTTACTACTCCATAGTACCACCAAGTTTAAGGTGCCACAGTTTCTATATTCTAATTTGCGGAATGAGCACACATGGTGGGAATTATAGTTCTAGGTGTGTAACCTGGTTCTGCTGTTATTTTCAGATTAATTGCCTTTAAACTATATTAACCTAATACAGAGCTGTCGGACGCTAGTTTAAGGTCCCACAATTTCTATATTTGAATCTGCGAAGCTAGCACACATGGTGGGAATAATAGTTATGCATGTATACAACGACCTTACATAAGTGTGGATCCTGGTTCTGCTGTTATTTCTGGATGTATGCCTTCAAACCATATTGGACTCGAAAGCGGAACTGTACGACCACCCGTTTAAGGTGCCACAGTTTCTATATTTGAATCTGCGGAATGAGCACACATGGTGGGAATAATAGTTCTACATGTATACAACGACCTTACATAAGTGTGGAACATGGCACTGTACGACCACCCGTTTACGGTGCCACAGTTTCTTTATTTGAATCTGCGGGATGAGCACACATGGTGGGGATCATAGTTCTCTTTTTCTACAATGACCCTACATAATTGTGGAACCTGTGTCTGCCGTTATTTGCGAATTAAACGTATTTTATCTAAAGTTAGGTTTTACCCAACTACAGCACCACCATGTCTAAGGTTTCTACAGTTGACTATCTGGAATTTTAAAAGGTTTATTATTCCATATATGTTCTGATTTCATAGATTTTAGTAAATCTTTTTCACAGAACTCAATTTCAATTTTTTTTTAAATAGAAAACAATATACTTCACCACGTAGCGACACCTTGTTTGAACTATATTACCCACCTAAGATAGATATTATCAGATGGGAGAGACGGACTCTTAAAACACATTTCAGACACAATATAGTGTCTC
Source organism: Timema douglasi (assembly GCA_901482245.1). Taxonomy (NCBI): domain Eukaryota; kingdom Metazoa; phylum Arthropoda; class Insecta; order Phasmatodea; family Timematidae; genus Timema; species Timema douglasi. The sequence continues at coordinate 3,098 of CABEEJ010000243.1, read as the reverse complement.
AAATACAATTAATCACGTGGCTCTGTCACACGCATAAATATGTATTAGACAAGAAAATATTTTATTATATTATATAAACAAATGTATATATTATCTTGTTAAAGAAATAAGTAAGAATGTGTTTAGTGACGATAATGTTCACTTAAATAAAAGTTTTTACTATTTAACATAACATGAATAAACCTCTATTGAGTGGGCTTCAAATGAATAAAGCAACTTTCAAATAATGATAAATTATTGAGAAACGTTTTAGACCTGTTTGAATTTGGAACGTAATCTAAGCCCATTTTTAGGCACGTTGACGTACCTACAGCATGTGCAGCTGTAGGGAGGCAAACTTTCGGGGATGTACAACTAATATTAAATAATAAAACTATTTCAATCTTGAACGTATTAAGTAGTTCAACTTGTATACCAAAACAATAAAGTACACGAATGTTTTTCTGCACAATATTTTTGTACACTTTTTTATTTTTCAGTTTGTATGGTTTATACAATGATGTCACAAGATTTCAATAAAATTGAAAAATAAAGAGTACTTTGTGCAAGTTCTGGTAGTGAATGCTGATATTTGTGAGAAGTGTAGTTGGTGTTTGAGAGAAGGAGGGAGGGATGAAAGGGCCTAAAATAAATGCTGCACAGGGGCGTAACAAATCTTAAATAGGGGCCTGGATGTACTGGACATCTTGATTTTTTTTTATTAATGTTCAACTTCCAGTATTTGGAAATCAAACTAAACTTTAAAGAGAAATATTCTATACAGCCACATTTATGTTATATGAGTAGTAATATTAAGCGTAAAATTTATAAAAATGGAATGTATTCCTTCAAATTTGGAAATTATATGTTTTTCTCCAAAACTTGAAATAATGTCACCCCTCTTCCCTCCAAGCTATAAATAATATGTGTCCCCCTCAACCCCGCCCCGACCAAAGTTGTATATAAAGTATCGCAAAAAAATTTGGTGGTTCAGACACGTTCATGTTTCCTATGCGAATGAGTCTGTATTCCTTATAAACTATTATTTCAATTCCTATCTGTTAGAATAACCTAGTAATTTATAGGTCCAGTGGGTAAATAGGTGGACTGGATATAACCATTTCGGGATGGGGTGTAATGAGGTGGACTGAATAGAACTAGCCTTAGATAGGGATAGGGTGTGATGAGATGGACTGGATAGAACTAACTCAAGATAGGGAAATTGTGTGATGAAATGGACTGGATAGAACTAACTCAAGATAGGATTAAGGTGTGATGAGGTGGACTGGATAGAACTAACTCAAAATAGGGATAGCTGACGTTCTTTAAAAAGTGCGGTAGTGAAATTTCAATTTTCTAGTGCCATAGAATAAGTAAATATGGATTATAATTATTTGTATCTAAATTATTATATAAATAAATGGTACGGTATACCATCCAGAATTTCTCACCCCTTTGCCAAAAAATTGAAATATTTATTCTAAGACCTTAAGATAGTTAAAACCAAATAATAAACGTCATTGCAGAAACATAATGAAAAAAAACTGCATACTATACCATAGAGCAAAAATGAAATAATTTAATTTTACAGGAACATTAATACAAGGGGAACATCTCTGCTCACCAAAGAGCATAAAAATATATTTCTTTTAATTCGAAAACATTTAGTTTTATAAAAATATATTTCAAATAGAACAAACACACCTCAGTGGCCGCATGGTCTAACGCGCTAGTATCGCGTTAGACTTAACTGCCCAGGACCGGGAGAATGGGATTTGACCAGGTCGGGTGCATTGAGGGTGGTCGTTTCTAAATGGTTTCCCACTCTCTCTCGCTCCGTATAAATGCGGGTGCACTAATCTAAATTAAACCTACCTCATCCCAAACCCTTTAGCATAATTAGTACATAGGCATATAACCCAAATTGGTAGTAAGACTCGGTGCTAAAAAACTTTTATAAGCCTTAATATTTTTAATGAAAAACTATTTCGTATCTTAAATAGTTATAGAGATATGATCCAAATTGTAAATTTGCACTTATGTTGAGTACCCTCAAAATAAATGTAATGGGAAATTGAGGAATGCCATTTTGTTTGTAATTTTAAACTTTGCTTAGATACGAAATGTAATCAAAATCTATAACGGATTGATTTCTTTTCGCCTATAAATAAATAAAAGTAATCCTTAATTTTAAGATTGGGTATCAATTTCCAAAAACTCTCAAGTTTTATTTTTTGACGATCACAATACTTACACTACCCGAGGGGTGTGATAAAATAAAAATGTTTTCTAAATACTTGATAAGCATACAAACATTTATTTTCATGACTGTACTGTTAATACGCATCAATTATCTCCTTTAAAATATTTCGGTTTGGAAAGGAAGGAATGAATAATTCCAAAACGTAAATTATTTCTATTGTTTGTTTCTAGGTAGGTTGGTAGAGTTTGAAAGGCTAAGCGAAGGGTGGTGGAAGAGTAATGGGAGAGAATAATTATACTCTTAAGAAAAAGTTTTTAGCAGAACCATTCTCTTTGCTGCATGTGCATTGGTCAGAGCATGTTTTAAATAAAGTTATTTTATTGTGGTTTAATAATACAATTCGATTTTTAGTCTTAATATGTTGTGTTTATAACTTTTTAATAAAGGTATGTAGTTGCTTATTTGTTGCAAGCACTCAGGCATCGAGTTGTTTCCAAACATTTTGCGTAATGTAACACATTTTAATTTTGAATACGATTTTAAAATACCTCAGATATCACTTGGATTGTTTCTAGACAAAATGATTTTAAAATATCTTATTATAATGAAAATTATCAGAATGTTAGAATGCCAATCCACAGGGCTCTTGTTGTTCTAGTGCCTTTCAAACAATTTTTTTTTTTACAAAAATTAAACGAATGTTTTCTAATTCTATTTTTACTTGATACTATTTTTGTATTGGCGAAAAAAATGTATTTACATTTTATCATATGATTGTTTGCTTTTTAAGAATAAACTGATAAAGTCATAGTGATAGTATGTGTTTTTATCCCCGCCAGGGAACACTGCCTTTACGTAGGTCCATCAGACCGGGCGGCGGGGATTGAGGCTCCGATGAAGCTGAGGGCTATGCTGG
>CABEEJ010000242.1:269912-350586 GCA_901482245.1 Timema douglasi | reverse complement strand
TGTGGGCAGGCAGGGGGAATGGACCCTCCTGTTTTGTCTCCCTGTAACAATCTAATCTAATCTAATCTAATCTAATCTAATCTAATAAAAAGGCCTATATAAAATAAATATCAAACAAAAATAAGTATGATCTAAAATATTTGTATTATTCCTAAGACATCGGTAACATAAGGATTGCCACTCATTGAACAAGAAACTGAACTAACTAAAGGAGGCCTATTTTTGACTTTTTACTTTTTAGCAAACCAAAATAATTAGACAAAAAACCATTGACTTAGAGTAATTTACTCTCTATTACCTATGCTAGGTTTTCTCTATTAAGTGAATTGACATTAATAGTTTTAGATACTTAATCAAAAGTTGTTTTTATTTCTTAAAACATCAAGTTCTCTATTTATATGTTTTAGTAGAGTAATCTGATATATAATGATATAAACATATTGTCTTAAGACAAGGAAGTGTTGCCAGAAAATTCCCCAGACTTAGTGTGGCGGGAGGTGAGGGAAAAATAAAGTGTTAGTCATAATTGCAAAACCACCCCCAATGCACTTGGATAAGATTCATGGGCAAATTATTTTTTGCAATCTGAATCCATCCACCCACTCTGCAGGATGATATTTGTTGATGACTTATTTATGATTTGGACATATTCTGAAACTAATGTATTACAGTTTCTGGACAGATTAAATAACCACCCTCAGTCACCTGGAACACTTCACACCACCATGCCATATTATTTGATCTGGAACTAAGCCTTCATGAGGGAAATATAAACATCACAGTCTACACCAAAGCCACCAAACATAAACAGTACCTCCATTTCCAAAGCAAGCAACCATCTTCTTAATGTAAAACATTTTCCACCCAATAGCCTTGCTACCAGAACCAAATGTATTATGTTTTAAGCAAGAAGACCTTAACAAGCAATGTCAACAACTCTTCAAGGCTTTCACAACCCAAGAATACATAGTCATCAGTCAAATAAACAGAGACCCATCCAATCAAGAGCCTATCAAGAAAAAACATTTCAATGAAATACTGCTCACCACCCAGTATTATGAAGCATCACCTCTCTCACAAAATTCTCTCAACAGTGCTCCAAGAATCACATTCACCCACCCCCGGTCCCCTAATCTTCACAACATTCTGTTTCGCCCTACTCATGCAACAAACCTAGATGCAGTATTTGCAAAATCCACTAACCTTTCACTTTATTCAACATCTGACTTACACAAATGGAAAGCCATATGAAAGGCCACTATAACTGTTCCACATAAAATCTTATATACCAGTCACAATTTAACTACTGCATTACTTAATACATATGCCTCACCACAGGGACACTCAGACAATCTAAGAATGATCATCGTTTTGATACCAACCACACAACAACCCTGAAAAATCAGTAAGTAGCACTTCATACCCAAAAACACAATTCAGATTTTGACTCATGCTATATACTAGCCCTACCCAAGAGTTGCATTGATTTTCAGCTTCATAGGTGGGAACTTTCTAACCCATATATAACCAAATTCAGCCCCCTACTCCCAACCCTGTCTCTTCTTGTCTTCCAAGCAAGGCCTACTCACACCAATCAGTCATTTCTAAATAAACAACAATAAGAGAATTTAATTAAATATAAAATAAATACAACATTCTCTCCATCCACTAAGTGTAAGACATAGGTTTGAACATGCAACTGCAGAATCCAAGCAACCATGATCAACCTCTAACTATGCTAACATGTCCAGTCTGTGTTTTACTCTATTCTCTTGAAGAAAAAGACTGATGTACCCTGAACATAACTATGGATGTGTGCATTGTTTAATTGGGAACTTTGAGGCCTACAATTATTTTTTTGCAAGTGTATAGTCTTTGCGCTTCTATCTATATTAAATATCATTATCATCATCATCATCATGAACTGGTTCCAGCCTGTGGCCAGGTCTGTTTAGTAAAATGCCTTCATCTTTCTCTCTCTCTGTCCTTCCACAATTATCCCTCCTGCACTCTCTTCCACTCCACTCCTCTCACTTACACACTTGATGTTATCTGTTCCTTCAGTCTCTTCCTTGGTCTTCCTTGCGGTCTCTTCTCTACATACTTCATATCCATTAGTCTTCTTGGAATCCTCTTACATCCTTATTACATGCCCATACCATCTCATCCTTGCTTCCTCAACTATCTCATGTATCACCTGGACCACAATTCTTGACCTTACAGCTTTATTCTCTCTCTTCTGGTGAACAGCTAGCATGCTACTTAAACACTTTATTCCTATGACCTTCATCTTCCTTGTTTTTCTTTTATTCACAGTCCAAGTTCATCCAGTTCTCTCATCTTTCTTGGCGTTGTTCTCTGCCCTGTCATCACCATCATTTCACTTTTCACCAAACTAAATTTTATTCCACACTTTTTCACCTCATTTCTATCCTGCAGCTGTTCCTGTACTTCCTCCCCGCATACCATCAAGTCATCTGCCAACACCGTTGCTTTCATTTTCTCCTTGCACAGTTTCCCTGACACCTTATCCATGATTATTTCCATCACCAATACAAATAGTAATGGTGAGAGGGCACTTCTTGCTTGACTCCATTTTTTAATTGGAACCACTCTGAACACCCTCCCTCTGTCTTTATACAACTCACATTATTATCATACATATTCTTTACTCTCCTAGCCACTCCTCTTTCTACTCAAGCCTCCTCCATTGCTTTCCATACTGTATTTCTATTCACACTATTATACCCTTTTTCTACTTCCATAAATGCCATTATCAGATCCTTTTCCAAACTCATATCGCTTTTCCATCAACTGTCTAGTTCCAAATATTAAATCTATCGCCAACCTCTTCTTCTCTCTGAACACATGTTGTTCCTCTCTCCATCTTCCCTTCAAGCTTTTCCTCGTTCTCCTTTCCAGAATCTTTTCATAAATTTTTGTGCATTGACACATCAGTGTTATGCCTTATAATGTTCACACTTCTTCCTATCCCCTTTCTTGAATATTGGTAATATAATCCCTTTGGTCCAATCCTCTGGCTCATTCTTCTCCCGCCACACTGCCCTTACTACTCCATAGCACCACTGTAGACCCTTTTCTCCTGCTGCTGTTATAATTTCCACCGTGAGTTCCTCCACTCCTTGTGCCTTTCCCTTCCTTATCCTTTTCAAGGCCTCTTCTACCTCCTTACAGGCTAGGTGGGCTACTTCCTCCTCCATCTCTCAGTCCATTTTCTTCTCTTTTTATTCCTTCTGTACAAATCCTTCCCCTTCTGTTTAAAAATTCTCTCAAAATATAATTTCCACAGCTTGTTTACCTCCTCATCCCTCTTTATTGCCCTTCCTTTTTCATCCAGCATTACCCGAACGGGTAGTAAGACACGGTGATAATAATAATCATCTATCATTCAGACATCATTCTTATTTTCCTTCCTATGACTCACTTGACTATACAATATTTTCTTGCTCCCTTCCACATCAGTTTGTAACAATTTGTCCACGCTTCCATATTTTTCTCTCTTTTACTTTCTTCTTTGCATTTCTCTTTTTCTCCCTATACTTATCCTGTCTCTCTTTTATTTTTGTGAACCATTCTTTAAATGCTAGGTTCTTAGCATTCACTGTTTCCTTTACCTTTTTGTTCCACCATGGAGTTTCCTTACACTTTCTCTTTCCGCTCATTATTCCGCATATATCCTATGCCGTATCCACCATGCACTTTTTGAACCTTTGACACTCCTGTTCTCCACCATTTATCTCGTCCTTTGGTATTGTTCCTATTACTCTAGCTAGAAAGCCCATTCTTTCCTCCACTTGACTGAGATTCCAAATCCTTATCCTCTTTTCCTACTTCACTATCTGGCACCCCCTTCTCCAGCCTTTCATTTTGGCGACTAATAGTCTATGGCCACCATCCAACACACTTGGCATAACTTTAATGTTCAATGTGCACACCTTTGCACCCCTATCTAATAGGAAACAGTCAATTAGGGAGTTTGCTCTAGCGCTTTATCTTATGTGTATCCCTGCTTTTCTTAAACCAACTGTTACCAACTGTTATCAATTCTTATGCGCAATTTTAGGCATTTCTTTCCTTCTCAGTTTCTTTTTTCCCACACATCAGCTCCTATTACCTCTTCAAAACCTCTTCTTTCCTTCCCAACTTTGGCATTTAAGTGCCTCATCAACAGTTGCTTTTCCTTATTCAGGTATCTTTCCAGTTCTTCTTCAAATTTTTCTTTCTTCTCCAAATTGCATTTAGCTTGGGGGGCTTACACCTGTATTACTTCTAACTGCTTTCCTTTCTCTGTATTACCATTTTAATTATTCTGTCACTGATTCTCTCCATCTCTACTTCCCATTCTATCCTTATCCTCCTATTTTGTTTTGGCCACCGGCTTACTGGGCCTGTCGTGACCTACACATGAGTAGTGGGGCTGCCGCCTAAAGGTCCTCAGGTATACCTGATTTTTATGGTCACCTTCCCTAACTGATTCTACGAGTTCTGATAACTAATTCCTCATCACCAACCCTAGCACTCCCAGCCTACCATGCTGGTAGCCAAACTGGCCATGCCCTCTCCCCAGCTTGTTGGGTTTAGCCCTAACCATTGAATATGAAAAGTAATAAACCTTTGTCGACATATACAAATGTATGGTCTCTCTAGATACATTATTTGACCCTACATTTTGACAAACTGGACATGCCACACACTGTACATACAGCTTATCACTTTTACATTCAACTAGCATATGGGTGACTACATTTTTAACATAAAGAAAACACATCTTGTGATATCTTATATCCTACACAACTAATGAGAGCTTGAGTTGAGAAAAACTAAGATTCTCATTTTTGCTGATCCAAGAGCCAAGCAAATCTCCCCAAGATTTAGAGAGAGAAAATTTGGATACAAAGGAGTTTTATTGTTAGTGTAGAGTGCAGTTCATGTCATGGATAAAGAAAATATGATATTATAATTCAAGCGTTTGAGCAAAAAATAAAGGCAATTAGAAAATTTTACTAGAAGCATTTAAATTTATAATAAAGATAGATAGATAGATTAGATTGGTCTCATTATTTGTGTAAGGATATATTATGTCCTTCTCTTTTGTACCTCTTGGTATGATACAAACTTATTTGAGATTCGTATAAAACTTAAATATTATCTTCATTTTATTTTATTTAGCAGAACCGAACTATTTTATCGTTAACACTACTACTTTCATTGTTACCAGTTCTTTCCTTAGCCAAGGGCAAGATTTTTAAGTCAAGAGGAAACTGTTATCAGAAACTGTCTTTCTTTCTACTATCTTATTCAGATAAAGTCACGCACAAATTCAAACACTTTTTTGCCTCCACTTTGTTTTAGTATAACTTTGGGCTATTTGCCCCTAGTGTTTATATTAATGAAATGGGGATTAGAAAGGTAGAATTCTAGAAGTAATATACCTACATTTGGGTGGAGGCATTGTGAGAAATCATTATTTTTTAGTAAAAACCACCCTCTAAACACCTAGGCGGAGTTGAAACCCTGATCTCCTCGTTACCGGTAATCTGATCCAACACAGGGAAGACACGTTAGCCCGTGTTACCACCATTGTAGCTCATAATAAATTAATATCTTTAATTTTATCAAAAACAGAAGGACAACATACTATAGTAAAGTAGATCTACCACATATCCATACCATCTAGATTTTGTTGTTGATGATTATTTTGTACATTTTCACCAATAAATATTATTTGTTCATTTAAACTTGAAAGCAGGTTTAATATCATCTTATGGTATTGTGTTGGTTGAAGATCAAGGCAGAGGTGAACCGGATGTATCGCCAGGTGGAACTGGAAATTGATGGAGTGTTCAAGTACATGTTGCTACTGAAAAAGAAGAAATATGCCGCTGTGGTGTTGAGCCGGCTACCCAACGGGGAGATGGTCCAAAAACAAGAACTGAAGGGGCTGGACATTGTCCGCCGCGACTGGTCCCAACTTTCCGCTGAGGTGGGGAAGTAAGTATCCTATAAATAATATTGCATAGTAGGAAGGGTTTTTATAAAATACAAGCTAGATTCTTTTTATGTTTGACATTGGAAAAATATAACTAAACTGGTTTTATTGTGTTATCAGCATTGATACTATATATCAAAAGTGGCAGCTGTAAATTTACGTATGAATATATTAAATATTTTTAAAAAGACATTGGCGGAATCTACTATTTTATGAATCCAAATCTTCAATTTACCTTTGAATCTTGGAAAAAAATTATGAACATAGAGTAAATATAAATATAATAGGAAAAGAGAAAGTAAAAATAGTAACTAAATGCTAACATTTTTATTCATACATTCAGCTAAGTGTTAAATTACTGGTTTGGGGCCTGGTTGTTAGTTCATCCTATAATTATAACCACAGCAGTATTAGAGCTTCAAAAAACAAACTACACTTGGAAAAATGGAAAAATATATATTTTTTTTAAGGATTTGTGTCATGAATTTGAAAATTTCTTGGGTCCTTAAATCTCGAATATCCTTAAAAATTTGAGAGATTCGAGATCCTACTCCTAATTTTTAAGTAACTTCTTTTATTCCCATGTGGTGTCCAAAGTACCAAATTTTAATATTATTTTCTTTCTAGTGCTTGGGATTTAAAAAAAGAAGTTATTTTTAAGCTATTGTTAAATGGTCTATATTTGTAAAAATAAAAATAAATTCTTTTTTTTATCACGAAACACTATTCCAAGATGACACATTTTAACTCACTCTAGTGGCCATTTTCGAAATAATTCTGAGTAAACTGCCCTTATATTGATTAATTTTAGAAAAAACCAATAAACATTACTAATTATTATTTAAAATAATATCCAAATACCAATTTTAAATGAAATCTAGTAGAACAATTTCAATAAATTTCAATTGTTTTCAAAAACCAGTCATCAATAAACTACAATCAAATAAATTTTTTAAGATTAAAAGTGTGTTTAATGATATATGATGTAAATTTAAAAACAACATTTTTAAAAGGTGAGATTTTAAAAATATATGAAAACAACACATTTTCTTAAAATAATAATGACACTCGTTTTATAAATAGCAAATGCTTTTGAAAATAAAGTTTAAAAACTGAAAATATTGATTTTAATATTAGAAATAACCAAACATGATTTAAAAATAAGAAAAAAAATTCAAAGAAAAAAAAACAATAATTTTTTTCAGCACTTTTGTTTCCAAAACATTACACTCACACTTACACTTACAAAAAAAAAATCATTAAATTGACATGTTAATGAGCTAATATTTTCCCAACCTAAGCCTTCATAACTTCAATCGCCCTATAAAAAAAAGTAAGAATTTCAAGCAGCTAGAAATTTTTATTGTTTTATTGTTGTTTATTAGTCCTTAATGTAATAATGATGCACCTGTTAGCTTATGTTACAATTCCATTCCTTTACACCCAGTTGTGCATGCGCCTTATATGGATTCTCTATAAATTTTTCTTATGAAATTTATTTCAATTCAATGTTTAATGTCTATAAAATGAATGATCATACTTTAAAATGTAAAATAGGATGGTTAAAATTAGGGGTCTGCGAGCCTGGGTGTTTTCATATGAGTCGAACGCAAGTCAAGTATTTCTTAAATGTCCCGAGTTTGAGTATATTCATAATTTTAAAATGTTAAGAGTATACCGGACATTTGTTTATTTTAAATGTATCACATCTTTAGAATTTGAGATTTAAAATATGTACTAAAACACATGTTCTTAAAATATAATTGACACCCATTTTTATAAATATAAATAGGTACTTAATAAGTCAAGATATGGAAATATTGGTTTTTAAATTAGAAATAACACTTAAAAAAACACAATTTAAAAATAAAAACATCACTCAAATAAATATATAGGGCCTAATAGAAACATTAATTAAAATGGTTTCGACACTCCTGTCTTTAAGGACATTAAAATTACACTAACAATTATAAAAAAAGTAATATAATGAATAATTGCAATGATGGCTTGGAAATGTACAGTAAGATAGTGTAGAAACACTGCACAATAATGTAAAGTAAGTGATAGGGAAGGAATCACACCTGAAAAGATAGTTAGGTCAGGCCTAGATAGGAACAAACACACTTCTCTCTTCATGTCTTCTTAAACTTTTACACTTCCCACTTCTTCAGAACTTCCACATTTGCACATTATTTTGAATTTCCATAAATATTACTTTTTTCTTAATGTATCTCTATATGAAAAATAAATAGTGGAAGTTTGAAGAAGTAGGAAGTGTAAAAGTGTAAGAAGAAATAGAGAAATGTGTATGTTTATATCTAGGTCTAGCCTAACTATCCTTTCAGGTTGATTTTGAATCTGCCCCACGATCACCGATGGTGGCTAGTATGTGTATATAACAACCCTACATAGGTGTGGAACCTGGGTCTTCTGGAAATTTATAGCACATCACCTCTAAACATTCAATGATGCACAAACTCATGCTTTATTAGTAAAGTATCAAGACGCTTTTTTTACTTCTTTTCAGTCATAATTGTGTACCTTACACTCTTGTATACCATAATTTTAAACAAGAACTTGAACAAAAAATAAATTTAAAAAAAAATCCAATTGCCGTGTTTTGTGACTCAATTTACTTCATCATTGGCAATCAAGTCTATTGTGAGTTTGACTCCTTGAACGGAGTGATTACATGTCCGGGTTTTTGTACACTCTTATGTTTGCACTCTCATTTCAGGACAAGGAATGTGATGACGATTTAATTTTTATTCATATGTGTTTGTCTTTTTTAGATGCTCACAGTAAATCTACATATTTTAATTATTTATTGGTGTATTTCTGCCAACTGCTGGTTATAAAAGTGCAACACACCATTTTGAATAACTTCCCTTTTTGTTCTTTTTTTTTTCTAGATTCTGATGGTGACAATATTATATTAACTCATAAAAAGTTAGCCGCATTTGCTTGAAGGGAGAGTGTAAAAACTATCCTCAGTAAACCGACCGAGATTTGAACCCCAACCTCCCCATCATCAGCATTCTAGACTACTGCAAGAGTAACACGTTAGACCATGTTGCCACTGAAGTGGATCTTCTCAATGTTAAATTTATTTTAACTGAAATTATTATTTTAAAAAGGGACCATGTAAAATAGTAAAAGAAAATATTACTAAAGTATTTAATTATCTATTAAGCTATTTTTTTCATTGCCTTGTTATGGCTATGCGACTTAATCGAGGATGATTTAAAATGGACAAAAATATTGACTGGTCGAAAGAAGTCTAGGTCTATTACGGTATTAATGTGAAATTTAATATTAATTTGAACAATTTGTTAAGTCACTGAATTGTTTATAAGTGAAACTGCGAATATCATATAAATTAAATAGTCTATACTTACCATTCATTTTAAAAACTTATTTATACTTACATCAAGAAAAAGCTCAAAAATGACAAGCCTACACAACTTTTGATCTCAATCCTGAACCTTAGTGGTGAGCTCGGCTCAAAGCTAGAAATCCAAGTACTCATCATTAAACTACACTTAATATGAGGGATAAGATGACAGTTAAAAAAATTCCAAGGTATTGCCCTATAATATCTAAATATCAAGTTTAAACAAAATCCATCAAACCATTTCAGATCTGTGGTCTGGGATAGAAAGATAGACAGGTATAGGGACATAACAGAATTGTAAAATCCACCTTTTTGTGTTCAGACACACACAAAATTTTAAGACTCATAATAGTTTTGAAGTCGAAAAATGTCACAATTACAATACTTTCTCTTGATATGAGAAAGTAAAAATAATAATGGATGACCTTAAAAGGTTAAAGGCTGTTAGGAATAAACACGACTACTAAGAAGGAATATGAAAATTAATAAGGATATCGACACACCTAGTGCATGGCCATACTTGTGACCTGATCAATTTTTTTTGTACACGGTATTAAATGTATTAATTAATGTTCGGGCTACTCTCTTTTTGTCAAGTTAATTTTTTATCTTCAATGTTTGCTCGTATTAATGTGTATGCTTTGTGCAGGTTTGTGGTGCAGCAAATCCTGTCGGACCAAACCCCAGATGAGCGTATAGATAACATTCATACTCACCTGATCCAGATTCGAGAAGATCTGGAGAACCACCGTGTGCCTCTATCTCTACTAACCATCACCAAACAGTTGACCAAGAATCCGGAGGACTATGTGGATGTTAAGGCCATGGCTCATGTCCAGGTCGCTATGAGAATCAACAAGAAAGGTGGCAAGAAGATCCGTCAAGGGGATACTGTGGAATACATCATATGTGAGGTAGGATAGTACTCAAACTCTCACAAATGTTTGTTTTCCTAATTTATTTAGTTATGTATTACATGATTTTGATTAAAATGTGCACTACTTATTTTGACCAATCTTAAGAACCATAATCTTATTTTCAAAATTTAAATTTCTTGGGATTTTTGAAATTGATTTTGGGGTATTTAACATATGCTTCTGAACAGACTATACATCTGCAATGCGGGCTTTTTGAGTTTGAATTAAATTTCAAATTGAAGTAAATATTGTTCACAAATTTTGAATAACTACCAAATCATATATATATATTTAGCACCGCATCTTACTACCCATTCGGGTTATACACTTTAAGTACTACTTACTCTAGTGGATTAGGAATTGGGAAGGTTGAATTAAAGGAAGTGAACCCGCATTCGCGTGGAGGGAGAGTGGAAAACCATTTGGGGAAAAACCACCCCCAGTTCACCCGACCGAGATTCGAACCTCGATCTCCCCGTCCTCAGTAGTAGAGCACCTTAAATGTATAGTTTAACTGAGATCTTGTTTCAGGATGGCACAAGCCTTCCCGCCACTCAACGAGCCTACCATGTGGATGAGCTGAAAACAAATGATGGACTCAAGATTGATATAAACTACTACCTAGCTCAGCAAATACATCCTGTAGTCTCCAGACTTTGTGAACCCATTGAAGGAACAGATGCTGCTAGGATAGCGGATTGCCTAGGTATTTCCTTTCTTTTTAATAAACCTAACTTTTTTTATATAGAATATGTTTGTAAATGACCAGGGGTTTATGAAGTATACTTTTTTCAATTCAAACTGAATCCGAATTGAATATATGAAACATTCTTGAAGCTAAATCAAAGTTTGAATATTCTTTGTTTATGTCTCATGCTTGGAAAAATTAAAAATATAGTAACTTTTTGCAGTAAATTTGATTATAATTTTTTTAGGCATAATAATAAGGCCTAATTTGGATCCCATACTTTGAAGGAAAAAAATCTGAGAAATAGGATGTTCCTGAAACTCGGGCAGGACTAATTATTTCTGGGATTTTTCGTGAAAAAATTATACATAAAAAAAGTTTCAATAATAGGACCATTTATCAAATGTTACACTAGTATTTAATGTATAGATGTGTCATTCTTGAAGGAACAGCTCATATCAAGCAATATAGTAAAGTGAATGAATTATCCGGATCTTAATTAAAGTTAGCCATCATTCATTTTTTTTTGTTTTTCTTAGCCTTTCTTTTTTACACTCATACACTATCATTATCTTTGTCTACTCACGTTGGGGTTTGTTCATTACTCAGTTTAGTTTGGCTATATTCGGCTTTTTGTGAAGTTCTTCCACAGTCTCTCCAGCCTTATCGGTTTTTGCTCTTGTACACTCATTTACTTCAAAATTAAAAGTTTTGTGGCCACCATGAGTCCACCCTTCTACATTTCCTTGTAAGCCAAGCCGTGTCAGGTTATGCTGAAAATAATATACTAGATCATATTGATGAGCAAACATCGCTCGACCCATAGACCTTGCTTTCTTGATGAAAATACCTGGACCAATGAGTTCAAGTAATAACAAGTGGACCTTCGCTAAATGATTGGCTGAGCTCCACCCCAATTGGCTAGATAAACCGCTATCTTGCGGCTCTCCCTGCGCTAAATTAAACCCAGATCATTAAGGGGCTTACAAATGCTCCTGCCTCACTGGATAGTAGCGTTTTCTGTGTAGTATATTAAAATATGATAATAGTCAATAGAAATTATCTTTAGAACTTCACATTTTACTTCATTCCAACGCACCACTCAACCCTCCGGAATTCAAACCCCTCATGGCTCATGGTCCATCCAGTAATTTCCCATGGGCTATGGTAGGGTTTATTTAAGGGGTCTATCAACCACTGTAAAATAGGAAGTTACAAAAATTAAGCTACTATCACATTATTTAATTCAAATACTTCGGATTATTTCTAAAGTCAGGTTGAATCCACTATTTTATGAATCCAAAACTCCAATTTACTTTCGAATCCAAATCCTAATCGTGGAAAATAATTATAAACATAGGAGGAAATATAAATAGAATAGAATAATTTAAAATATAAGTATTAACTAAATGTTAACATTCATACATTCAGTACAGTGTTAAATTAATAGCCTGAAGCCTGGTTGTTAAGTTCATCCTAAAATTAAAAATGGTTATTAACCATTAATAATCAGTATATTAACGCTCTAAAACAACTTTCACAGGAAAAATTGAAAAGAAAAAAATATGACTTTCTTTAAGGATTAGAGTTTAATCTCGAATATCCTTAGGGATTTGAGGGTCCCATCCCTAGTTTTTTCATATGAATATTAATTTGTACATAATAGCACACAATATCAATAATTCTTGTAATGATATTGATTTTTCTGTCTTTATTAATATTTAAAATCATATTTTAAAGTAAACATTTTCATATTAATTTTCAGTTAATTTAAATTAAATTCATATTTTCCAAACGATAGCTATGTTTCTATTTCTCTTTTGTTTAGCCGCACATGTTTGAAGCATGGTTTATTTCCGGGTTGTATTATACAGTATTTAAGAACAGGTGCATAGTAAAGCCGTGTCTACTTTTAGTTTTCGCGCTCAGATAGAATAACCCCATTGGTTGATGGAAAGATATCAAGTAGTGACCTGGGTTTGAGAGTAAAAAGCTACGGGATATACAGACCCAAGCTTAGCAAGGCGCCATAGTTTTTGTAAAAGAGTCCCTGCTGAAATGTATAATTGAGTAGACGTATTTTGAACGATTGTAACACTATGTACAAATATATGTTCATACTGTGTATATTTAATGTATATTATGTATACTGTTTACATGTTTGACAGTGCATAATGTTACATTCTATTTAGAAAGGGTATTTTAGCTTTCAATATTTTTATTGGTGAACCTTTGTAATTGTCAAATTTTTTACTCTTCCTACACCCACTAGATATGACAATCCATGAAAGTGTGTAGGCCTTTATAGTTTTTATATAAATATAATGTTCAGGGAATGTACAGGAAAAAATAA
Organism: Timema douglasi; assembly: GCA_901482245.1. Classification (NCBI taxonomy): domain Eukaryota; kingdom Metazoa; phylum Arthropoda; class Insecta; order Phasmatodea; family Timematidae; genus Timema; species Timema douglasi. The sequence continues at coordinate 337,224 of CABEEJ010000242.1, read as the reverse complement.
TAGAAATAAATCAGACACACATGAAAGCTTACAACATGAAAATAGAAACACACTGCCCATTTACACTGACACCACTGGTCAAAGGGCAAACTGCAAAGCTTGTATGTATTTATTTATATATGTTTTACATTTGATTGTTTTAGGTCTTGATCCATCCAATTATCGCAAATATAAACATCAAGCTGAAGCAGAGGAGCCAACTCCAGGAGAAAATATTTCCCTTTCAGATGAAGAGCGGTACAAATACTGTGACAGGTTAGTCTCAGTAATAAAAATAGCTACTTGGATTATTTATCAATAATGCAGTTCAACCAAGAGCATCAGTCTACTCTCTTGACCTGATGAAGATGTCTGTGACAGTGAAAGCTTGTCCTTAAAGATGTGTTTGTGTATTTTTTAGTGTTCTATTTAAACAATTTCTACTCCAATATCACCAAGGTAGGTGTGCTGGCTATCTCTCCTAATTTAAACCATGATTTAGCCTAGTGCTCTATTCCAAATGAGCTTATCAATAATATTATGTGAACATCAGTTATTTAACTTATTTTATCACTTATTTATAAAATAAATGCACCAAAATACTTATTTTTCATCTACAATTTCAGGTTATTTGGAAAATAATTGTCACTAAAATGTTTCAAACCGTTATTAATTTAGTTGAGCCCTGAAATCAAATTTTTTCTGTAAGAAATTGTCAAGACCTGGAGGGCGACACATTTGTTGTATGACAGTGACTGATACATAGGTCATATATATCATTAGGGGGGTTGGGAATCGGCTATCTCCCCCATGCCCTTTTACATAAATTGACCTCCCATTTTTTCAGTATCTATTTGAGATAACAATTTGAAACTTTCAGTATGGTTTCTTTCACTATTTTTGCATATTTTAACATTTCAAATTTTACTGGTATTTATTGTTTTGTAATAATAATAATAATATTTAGCACCGCGTCTTACTACCCGTTCGGGTTGATATTGTTTTGTAGAAAGCCATTTTTTGCATAAAAAATCATAGCTATAATTTTTTTTACTATGCCAATGACATGGATATGCTTGTTATGGTCATAAGCTTCTCCTCATCTGTATTTACACCAGCTGTCATGCCCAGCAGGACAAAGTCTATGTTGAGGATAATCATTAGTAGATAATAAATGAAAGTATTTTGCCCCAATGTTACGCCTTATAGCTAGGACATAATATTTTTGAATATCTACAATAACATTATCTGTCATTCTATTACAGCCACTAAGTGTTTTGCCATCACTCAGTTTCCTCCCTTGAGATTTTGATTTGATTGTACATAGACGTGATCCTGTGTGTTTTTCTGAACACGTCCTATACATTCAAGCCTAGTTATTTGACATTTAGGGCTATATGGATTGTGTTCTATCACTGATTTGAAGGCTTTAGAGTCCCCTTACCCTAGATATTGCACTTATTTCGCAAAAATCTTCAGACCACATTTTACTTCCATACTCACATGTCATGACAAACTAAAATTCACAGCATTTTTTTAAATCAAAACGCATACAATTCAACATTTTCTAATATGTATTAGTAAATTGAGTAGTGTAATGTATTATATATCATTTTAAAGAGAAAAGAATATAGATTTTAAAAATTAAAAAATGAACTTTTTGCATATTTTTTTATTCCCAACCCTCTTAAAATGATTTTGCTCAAAAAAAGTTTAACTTTTTACTGCCACTATTTTATAACTGATGGTGGTGGAGTAGTAGTTTAGTTTTTCAATTCAAAAAAATTCATAGCGATTTCGAAGCTGGATTGAAATTAGAATATATTTTTTTGATGTTTCATGTTGTAATGAAATAATATAATTTGCAAGGGTGTGCAAAGCTTCAAAAAACTCAGTCGAATTGAATATTATTAGCTGAGACTTCAACTTGGAATCAAAAATCTTACTTCAAATGAATTTGAATCTTTGATTATTTTTTTTAACAAACATAGTTACAATTTTAATCATTTGAAGCTATTGTTTACCATATGCTAGTCATATTTATCACACAAAATTCACCTTTATTATCGAATTGAACTATAAATTCCATAGTTAAATAATTATTAATATTTGTGGGTCTTATTTGTTGATAAAAATTATTTTAGTGGCCTTTAGAACGAAGGATGGGCTATCGATTTATTGCTAATATATTGATAAGTACAGTAGTACTGGTACAGTGCTGATTGGTTAAGGAAGTCGGTTGTAGACTTTATACTTGTGGACAAATTGGGATGAAAAATATCATAAATGCAAAGATATTTCCATCGGAGGCCTTATTGATGAGTCAGCGGTAACTGCTAGAACACAAAGTGCACTTTATTTCCTCGCTGAAACATTTAAGGAAATATCCAATACTGCCCAACTTAAAAAAACTGGATAAATTCCTGACTTATTCCCCCAGGGCCGTTCAGCGTTTGAGATCTTTTCTACCCCTAATTTTTTTTATATATATAATTAGGGGTGTTTTTCAAAACAAGCAATTATATATTTTAAAAATTTCATGTTTGTATTAATATAATTTAATTTAGAAAAAATTAATAAACATATCACATTTATTTATTCAACCCAAGCTTGACTCAACTTGATACTCAGGAACTTCAGGAGAGATTTGCTCAAGATTACTTGAATCATACAAACTTCATTTCATTTGTCTGCTTTTACTAGTAAGTAGCTATTCTGAATATAATGCATTAACACTTATTTCTTTTTTTTTGTTTTTGTTTCACAGGTTTCAATTCACTTGTAAAAATGAACAATGCAAACAAAATAATATTTTGGATGGAGTTTATTGTAAAAATGTAAGTATTACTTTATGCTTACCTCTAGTCGAAAGGATTAGATTATAAATATGATTTAATAATGATGAAACAAGTAATATTAGGCCAATTGCCGACATCCGCATGCTTCTGGTTAATCAAATGGGATGTTGCTAGGAAAAACCCAAGTTTTGACCTGGATATGTAGGCAAATCAAAAATGGTTGTCAGACACTTGAGAAAATTTATCTCTAAAAACAAAATAATGATGTTACCAATATTTATTAAAATCCTGTAAAATAATATAATCTTAATAGAATATTTGAAATTTGAAAATTCAAAAAGGAAAAGACTAATTAAATAGGTATTAGGAATGGTTGAGTTCTTGAAAATCTGAGTTAGTCGAATTTTAGTAGTTGTTGAAACCTAGCTCTAATTTTTTTTCTAAATGATAATATTTTCAGTATGTAGTGTTTATCTCAACCTTTTAAGCAATTTCATTGTATTTTAAGATATAATTTTATGGTAAATAATACGTCAATCTTTTCTTTCTGCTGATTCAAAGGTATAATTTATAACTTGAACAACTATGTAACTTTTGTTATGTGTTTGGTTTATCATAACTTTTTTCACTAAAGATTATTATTCTTAAAATTCTCTTTTTATGGATTATAAATGGTTCTATTACAGAAATTCAACTTTTGATATAAATTTTGGAAGAAGGATAGGAACAAATAAAAGGAAACTAATTAATAGTGCAGCTTTTACAATGAAAAGAGGGATTAATTGTCTCTTGAAGAAAATATATAGTCATCACTCAATCATTCTATCTAGAGGCAACCATTACTTATTTGTCCAGTGGCAACTGTGTAAAGTGTGGACTGTGTTTTTAATATTGTAAAAACCATATTGTGTTAGTTTATTTTAATTTGTTCCTATTCTTCTTCCACATATAAAAAAAATGGAAAGTTGTTGTACCTTAAGATAGTTTTTAAACAAATGTCTCGCCAGTCGAACTTGCTGCAGTCAATTGAGGTGGGAGTTTGGAAATCCCATCACTCATCAATTTCATAGATTATTTCATGTTTTAAAAGAAAAGTATTTTTACCTTCTTTTACAAGATATTTAACTTCATAAAAAAGTATTGTTTTTTTAACAACTTGAACTACCTATATAAAAAGTTTTCTTTTTCCCCCACTTAGTTTTACTAAGGCATACTCTCCCACCTTTATTTTATTTTATTCCAAATTAATCTCTTTCTGGAGTTCAATCTCATCTTGTAAAATTTAATCTATGAACTCCTCCATATCACAGTTTTCTTTATCTGACCTAAAGTGCATTGGCTCATCTTCAGAGGTGTAATTTTCAATATCTTATCTCCCCCCCCCCAGATTTCTTCCTCTTTTTCTTAGCAGGATANTTGGCTTTTTTTTTTAATTTTATTTTATTTTTGATTTCTTCCATCCCTTTCTTTTCTGGTGTATCTATTAAACACTGTTTTTACCAGGTAGTCTTCCTCTTCTAGGTTGTTTTTTTTTACCTGGCTGCAGCCTTGGGGAATGAACGTATCATATCAGGTGTTTATAATGAATGACAAGAAGTATTCTTGTGTTTGAAAGTGACTGCATATTAGTTGAAGTTGAAGAAACAGCAGTTGACATTGAAGCAACAGCAGTTGATTTCTCTGTAGTAGGCATAATTTCTACCCGAGTGCTGTGTTCTCTTTCTCCCTGCACATCAACCAACTTTTATCAGTAACGTACAATGAGAGAAACTCGTCATCTCTGGAAATGCTATCATTGATTGGGAATATTCCACTAGCTTAAAAGTCCTTCTCAATGTTTTCCTTTGTGAAAGCTCTATTATATGCATTTACAATCAATCCAAAAACATCATAAATAGTTATTGGTGTTCCAGGATTAGTAAACATCCACCCATTCATAGCTTCATATAAAAAGTTTTACCCACTGGTTGAAGTTTATGAGACGTTTGAGATGTGAAAGTGAGCATCACAATACCACTATCATTAGCTAGGTCTAAAGCCAGCATGATATGTGTGTTTTATGAGATGCTTTAATTAGTCAACAAAAAACTCTCATTTGACCACCCACTAGGGCTAGCACCTCCATTATCTCCATTCGGAGCACCAAACACCCACCATATTTTGTTTGAAATTGACCCTTGGTAAGATGATCATGGGTGTAATAGTATTTATACAGGCTATTATATTGTTACATTGAGGCCTCTTTCCCTTAAAGTGACAGAAACAATTTGTCTAGTTCCTTTAGCGCAAAGGATTTGAAATTTGTGCCTATCCGTGACCATTTTTAGGTTGTCATAAAACTTATCAGCATTGACTTGATTAAAGCTAGTAGCCTTTGGTTTTTGTAGGCTAAGGCTAGGATGCCATTTTCTAAAGAAAATCACTCACTTAAGTTTTGCAGCCTCTGAATCAATTCAATCTTGTGGTACTTAGATTTTGCTGTCAGCATGGTCTAGCACTTTCGCATATTGATAAGAAAGCCGAAGAGTTTCACTTTTGGTTAAGGCTTAATAAAAAATAGCAGATTGTTTAAGGTAATCAACTAGCCTTAGTTCTTCAGCAGTTGTGAATACTTTCCTCACTGCATTCTTGGAATCATCATATTTAAATGAAGTTTGGTCTTTATTCAATCCTATTTTAAGGTAGTTTTAATAATGCCTACTTACTTTTGTGTTGCTCAAACCATACTTTTCTGCAGCCTTATTAACAATAGATTTCCCCTGCAGTATGGTATTTACCTCTCCATTGCAACCAGATCTATCTTTAGCCTAGTCTTCCCTTTGCTTCTTGGCAGGTTACTGTAAGTAGGAGACTTTTTTTTTAACAATTGGGTATAGTAAAAATGAAACTAATAAAAGAAATTTAAATGTAGTTGAAATATGTAAATCACATACTACTTTTACAAATAAAATAACCTATAACATACCTTGATTCTATATATCCATTGGAAATAACACTATTATTGAATAATGAGTAGAGCATTATTTCAGTTTATTTACCACCACTAACATAATACAAATACTCTATAAGATAAAATACAAACATCAATCTCTGTGTGGTGATATCTGGTGACAAAATGATTAACTCTAATTTGTTGGTTTGAAACTCACTCAACAGATAGCAGCACATTATTGACTATCTCTTGGTACGGGTGGGCACCATTACATCGCGTTTTGGGAACAAATACATTGCAGGTCCATCACATCGCATTTTCCTATACACAGCTAACCCTACTCTGACATACAGCCAATAGGATTGAAGGGGCGTATATATACAATTACATCGCAAGTCCATTACATCGCGTATATTTTTAATTTGAAGATAATATTCTTATTTTATTATTTCATCTTTGATTTTCGTTGCACCATAGCAATTGGAATTTACAAATTCAAGTATCCAAGTTTGTTTAAGGACAATAGATTGCTGGCAAGTTAGAAACTCTCCCCCTTCCAAACGGAAAATTTAAGGTGGGCGAAATACATGAGAGTGGATATGCTAACTTTTGCCCTGTCTGGAACAGATGAATACTTTTTAAATCTAACTAACTATTTAACTTCAAGATGAGGAGTCGGGTACACTATCCTTGTAATCAACTTTGCAAACAAGGGGAATTAGGCACATAATCCTTTCAACCAAGCCTACCTTCATAGTGAGAGTGAAGCCTCGTTTATTATGTAACCAGTTGGATCCAATATGTTGGAAGACAAGACATGTGGAAATTAAGTTGTGTTTATTCTAGCCAACTTGTTGGACCAACATCCTGGTTCCTCCACCTTTTTTTAATCAATCTACACATTTCTAGACATGGATAACGACGTATTTCTGGCCGTTTCTTCATTTATTTGATGACAGGAAGTGTACTCTTGCAGAAGAACCAAAACTTAAGAAACGGTAGGGCATTCGAAGTTTATTTTTTCTAGACGTTGAATTGAAGGTGTATACATGGTAATAATGAGCTACCTACATTTGTAAAGTGTAGTTGATAGCTTTGTAAACATGAAACATCACACAGAATAGAATACTTTTGATATAACTCAATTAAGAATCTAGTAGCTGAAGCTATTATTATTTATTCTTTATAGTGAGGAATTCTCCATCTAGATATTATACTCTGAAAATTGTAAAAAGACACCTGGACACGGGTCCTGTGTTCGATTCTTGTGTCCAGGTGTAATTTTTCCATTTTCAGAATTTAAATCAATTAGTTTAACTGTATTAGCCTTGTTTCATTCCATGATTAAAAAAATTATGCAAGCCCCGATTTTAAAAGTTAAACTAATCTGAAAATAAAACACATGCTTCACCAAGGTTAGACACTCATCCAACTCGATAGCGCATGCGCAGAACCTCCCAACTCGGCCAAAATGTTAAAGTTATAAAATTAATGCTAATATAATATTTTTTCAAACCAAAAGTATTCTAACTTTGATTCAGCTTTGATAGTATTATATGTTCAATTTGAGCTTGCTTAGAATTCAAAAAGTGGACTTTGCACACCCCTAATAATGTTTTAAATTAAAAGCTGAATATACCTTGTATTAACCTTAGAGGTTTTGAAGCTTACAACCCTGTCACAATTATAAAAGTAAAACCATTTCTAATAGTTCCATTTCTTAGCCTTACTTCCACTTCTGTGCAATTAATATCCCTTGAGAACCATCTTAGTTTCATCATTAAGCTTCATTAAAACCATTATTTCATTTTCTGTTAATAAAAACCCAAAATTTGAATCAGTATACTTGAACACTAATTTCTTCTTTCCTACAGGGAAACGAAGAGTACCTTTCTGTGGAAAAGTGCTGTAATCCTGAATGTTCAGTTCGTCCCATCCAGTACCTGACAAGTATCCAAAACCAGCTGGTACTTACGATGAGGAGCTATATTCACAAATATTATCTGGTACCAAAACAACATGATTGTCTGATTATATTTATAATTTTGGTTTATTTTTTTAATCTATATCTTTAAAGAAAATAAGTAAAAATTATGATTTTATTAGTAAAATGACACTTATTTGGTAATTTTAATCATGAACCTATGGTTCTACACAACATTTGCTCTTTTTTACAGAATTTCTCAGAACACTTGGAAAGTAATCCCTAATTGAAAGGTTTATATGAGTGATAGTGTTGCTCACTTTGACCCATGAGGAGAGTTTGATCTGCCAAGTGCACAAATGGAGATTGCTATTTTTGCCCCATTTTTTTGTTTCTCTAATGGAGTATTTTTCCTGCGACTTGTATCACTGGTCACAAAGTCCAAGATATTAGTCTAGAGAGGATGGCCGGTTGGCAGTGAGCTGAAGTTGGATTCTTTGTCAGATGCACTGAGAGATGGTTTTGCATGTGTGATTTATTACTGGTTTTCCTATCTCCTCTTTGTGCCAATGAGGGTGAACTTTCTCACATTATCTTCATGTTAACCTTATGGGTTAAACCATTAAATCAACTATGTGTCAAAATCAATAAACTTAATGTACTGTATTGGCCCAAATATACTGTGTGGTTTTTCTCCTAAAAGTGTCCTTCCAAAAACTATAGTCATATAGTATGCGCAGCCTAACATTTTTCACTGAAAAAACCTTCAGATTCCTACAGATGTACATTTTGAATTATACTCCAACTGTACTTACCGGCAGGCACAAATCAGCACACATGTGCACATCTAATAATAAACAAATTGAGAAACCATTTAGATTGTGAGAACCATCATGGTCAAAACAGATATAGGGAGGATTTCCACCCTTTATTGTAACTATATTCCTTAGCTCAGATGATAGCGTTTCTGCCTACTGAGCTAAGGGTCCGGGTTCGATTCTAGGCATGGCCAAAAATTTATTATTGATGAAAATATGGGTTTACCCTTTCATATTGATAAATTAATGGCCGAGGACTGGATGCTTTGGCTATCCTAGTCTTAATCGAGATTTAAGGCATGTGAAGCTACGACAGGCCTACCAAGCTGCTAGTGGAAAAATATAATGACTTTAATAAAAAACTGACCTAGGCCATAGACTGGAAACACTAATGGATGTAAAAAATTGTAACTACTGGAAATTCAATATGTCAGTTGCTAGTTGCATTAAGAATCTGTGCTATGTTTCTGATATATAAAAAAAAATTGGAGGGCCTGCTCACTGGCATTCAGAGGGCCAAATAAAACTTTGTCATATTTTAAGTTTTTTCCTCACATATTTGAGACCTTTCACTTTTCATATAGAACACCTTAAAAATATAATGGTTATATTATATGAGAGACTGTATTTGTATTTGGGCCAATACAATATATATTTTTTAATAGAGTAGTGTAATATTTTCTTAAAATCCCATCTCATCTTCACTTAAGTTGGATGGTTTGGGGTACTACTGAGTGTACTTTAAAATATGTTACACTTTTGACGTTTCTCTTTAAAGCACACTAAAGTTTTATAATTTTAATAAATTTGTTTTCCTAGAATTGGCTCATCTGTGAAGATCCAGGATGCACTAATCGTATCCGCAGGGTGCCATTGCATTTCTCCCGCAACTATCCCATTTGCACCCAATGTGAGAAGGGAGTTATGTTCAAAGAGGTATTTTTACTTTTTCAAAAGACTGGTCATGTATAGGGCCTACACACTTTAACATTTAAAGAGCATCAAACTTTTTCCAGACTAGTAATAAATGTCCAAAATGTTTCTATAATTTTTTCTTAAAATTTCTTATCTGTGTATCAAAAGTAAAAGTGGGGATTTCCACAAACCAATTAGTTATTAAAAAATTGTTATATTTGTAAGAAGGTACAGAAAAGGTGGAAGGAAACATAATAAAAGGGGACAAACACAATATGGCTTTTACAATGAAAAGAACAGAGTTCACACTTTATATTGCTGCCACTGGACAAAGCGCTAATAGCTACCTCTTGAACAAAATTAATTGTTACGCCCAATCCCCCAATCTAACAAAATATCTCAAAAAGGAATATTTATGGTTTAAAAAAAATTAACTTAGGCTAGCATAGTTATGTGAAAATATCCAGAGGCTACACCACTAGAGGACATTTTCCAATAGGTTTTAAAGCTTATTTACAATATATTACCCCCATCAATGTTCCCATGGTTCTAAGGCATCATAATAGATGAATGCTGGTGGTAGGGGAATCAAGGTTAAAATCCTAATCTAGTGTGATGAGCATTTTTTTACTAGATGATTTTCTATTGTCTCTCCATGCAAATATGAGTATATTTACTAAAAAAATTACCTATTATGCCACTACCACATTAGTGTAAATAAGTATATAAAAAATATATGTTGTATAAAAATGTTTAACTAACTTAACATTATTAAATGTTCAGTATTATTTTGTTTCAGTACAATGAAAGCCAACTTTACACTCAATTGAGCTATTTTCAGCATATTTTTGACTTAAACAAGGTTGCAGAAAAGAGTAAGTGTGTTAAAATAAGTGTTCCATTTCAAACAATAGAAACAATTGACAAGTAATGTTAAATTTATACATGTTTATATTAGGGGTATAGGAAGTACACTTTTCAAATTTGAAGTGAACTTGAATAAAATATATATAATATTCTCAGAGCTCGAATATTTTTATTGTTTTATGCTTTAAAAATACTATACTGGACTTATTTATTTAACTTAAATGCGCCAAGATCACTTAAAAAATGTTTTATTTCACAATTATTTTTAATATTTGGTTCTAATCTGATAAATCAAGTTATTATCACAACATACAATTCAATAACTTCAAACTGTTTCTTATTAATATGTTTATTGGCAAAGCCTTATAATTGTCAAATCTGGTTTGTTTTATTAATCGAAGTCGAATCTGATAATTTTTTCGAAACCTTGCCCACCCCATATCTATATATATATATAAAATGTGTGTGTGTGCGTGCATGTTTTTGCATCTGTTAGTGTTTTGTCCCAATTCATACTTAAGTGTTACTCAGGTGAATGTGCTAGCAAACCCTTTTATAAGAATTGGGTGTGAATGGTACTTTTTTATTATGAGTATTTTACAAGTAATTTCAAAGCAAACTTGAAGCACCACCCACCAAGTCAGCCAGCACAATCAGCAGAACTGTAAATAAAAAAAATAAAGCATTTACTATTTATGAATCAAAACTATACTATACAAATTTCAAATGTAAGATAACATAATTAGTGTATTCAGTAAAGGAAACATTTATTAAACTTCCATATATAGTCTCCGGCAGCTTAGAAAGCATCAAATTTTTTCCACGTGCTACTTAAGGTCATAGCTTTAAAAAATTTGTAGGAAGCACCTCCTATTGCAGCTATCTTAAAATATTAAAATATAAGTATATTATCAATATCTCAGCTTCTAAAGCACTTAGTATCACAATCTCTGTGTGTAAATATAAATTTTCGGGGTCAGGTAATACAAATAAACAATTTTTAAATGTGTCAGACAATTTATTAATTCACAATAATACAAGTTACAAACGATAATGCTGCTTGTGCAACTGTGTACCATTTACAAAAACTTTTAAAATGTTTATCCATTTTGTCTCATGTTGAATAATTGTAATACAAGATGGATTGGAATGTGTGCTTTATCTGTCAAGATATAACTAAGGAACATTTGTCAAATGCTCACTCAATGCACAAGGAATCGGGGTCAAATTATAGCTATACCAGTCCTTCTTGAACAACATCTCTGAGTTCAGAATCCTGGAGTCATTGCCAGTGAAACTTCTTTGGTATCTTTCCTCCTCGTTGTTAATAGGAAGATCACGAGAAAGTGGACACCAGGCTACATATCCACTTACAGAATGCACTTCGGAATGGCTGTACTAACTGTGTGGTGCGTATCGTTGACACAGATGTAGTGGTGATCCTTCATGGCAAATTCCATCACCTGATAATCTTGTGTCAAGTTGTGAAGATTTGGGTTGCTTTTGGCGCAGGCAAAACATTCACTTATCATCACATCACTGCTATTTATGAGAAGCTGGGTAGAGAGAAGGTGGAGAGAAATTCCTGGTCCTCCCTGTCTTCCACAATTTCACGGGATGTGATACCGCATCTTCATTTTTTGGACGAAGCAAGAAGTCTACTTAGGAGGCACTGAATTGCTATCCTGATGTGACACATGGCACTCCACCATTATCTTGTATAATATGGCCAGTAACGTAGAACATGGTCATTTAGACAGGAAGGAGATTTTTTGCCACAAGAGTAAAACAATGCAGAAACTTCCCCCAACTAGGGACGCACTAAAGCAGCACTTAAAACGGGTTGCATATCGAGCAGGAGCAGGAATATTGTGCACCACTGAGCCAATGTACAGCACGCTCCTAATCTAGAAGGTTGGGGCTGAACTCTGGATGGAGACAGTGTATCCTGGATTCCTGTATAGAACATGTTACCTCTTTCCTCAAAGGCTTGTATTGAATTGGTGAAATGTAACTGTAAGAGCCAAAGGGGATGTGGTGGTAGGGGTGCATGCAGAAAAACAGATTGGAATTGCACAGAACTATGATGATGCTAATGTTTGAATACAGCATAAGCATTGGCATCTTTCATATAAGAATGTAAGTCTTTTAGTATTTATTTAGTATGTATCTAATTAATACATGTATAATTTCAAAACATGAAATTGATGAATAGTTTATATAATGATACACAGGCACACCAGTAAAATATTATATTGTGAATAAATGGATCATCTGATGAATTTAAAAACTATCTATTAGTATTCCCTGACCCCGAAAATATATATTTACACACCAAGATTGTGATCCTAAGCCTCCGCCCATGATACACATGGTTCAAGTCATGTTGCACAGATAATCATACATTAACTCCCCAATATTACCGCACAGGACACACCAAATATCTTACAATAGCTCTACACTACATGAAATTTAAATTAGTATGAAACTAAAATAAATTAATATTATTAAATTATTATTATTATTATTATTATTATTATTATTATTATTATTATTATTATTATTATTATTATTAGCACCGCGTCTTACTACCCGTTCGGGTTATACGCACTTACGCTAATGTGTAATGGTAGGGTGATTGTGAGATGAAATGAAGGACCTACAGTTTAACGTGGAATCCGAACCACGGTGGAGGCCTGGCATTCCCCACATTCACAAGATGTCTTGTCAGAGGTGAAGGAAGGGTTTGGTAATCAGATAAATCTGTGCCGGGACCGAGGATTGAACCCCGGCCGCCAGCACAGAAGTCTGACACCTTACCCCTAGACCACCAGGTCACCAATATTATTAAAATAAATGATAATATAGAATAATTTAAGGGGATAAAAAACGCTTATATTACAATTACTTCCCCATGATTGGAGAATGAATAAGCTCACAGCAACATTCAACAAGAATCAATACCTTTAAAATTAGCAGAATATTCTATAATTATCTACATTTATTTATTTGGAACAGTGTTTCCATGAGCTTTAATAGCTTGTTGTTGTAAACTATACAGATAAAATTACATTTGGCAGGATAATGACAAAAAAAAAGACCATAACTATACAAAATAAAAATACAATTTTGCGGGATTATAGACGAAATTTTTTTAAGAAAATGAAGGTACAATAGACATGAATAATAGAGAAATCATACAACATTATTACATGATAAGGTGTACAATATACAGATAAATAACAATATGGTGGTTTGTTATACAGTCAATATATAATCATTCTCAATATTAAAACTTTAAATAAAAACATATGATTTTAAAGATTCTAGGATTAAAATTTAGGCGCATGATTTGGATTCTAGAAATATAGGATTCTCTAGTTTTCATCAAAGGATACTATTTTTGATGGTCAAAAATGTAACATAGTAAAACTGAGTTCTCTCTCTTTTTTCAACATTGCAAATTAATTGTTTTAGTTTGGTTATTGAAATTGAACTAGAATTAAGTTAAAGTAAGTTCTCTTGTTAGTGTGTAAAGTGTTTTTTTACATATGAACTTGTTTTGTCCTGCAGAGGGGGCCACCAAGGTCCCTGCTGAGTTTGAGTTAGCATACATGAAGCTCCGAGAACAAGTGGAGAAGGTGTTGAGGCACAGTGCCTATTCTGTGGTGGACCTTGGACAACTCTTCAGTCCACTCAACAAGCATGACACCACCCCAACTCTGTGAACATATCAGCCAAGTTATCCTTCGTTAGGGGAAACTTGATGTAAAGATGTGAATAGCTTTGACTTCAACATTTATTCCTTAAATCCTTCAAATAGTGATGGATATTTGAGACTAAAAACCATAACAGATTTGAGATTAAAAGTAAATTAAAATTTAATTTTCAAATTTGGGTTTTTTAATTGATTTTATATCTCAGGATTGATACACACTACAACAATCAGGGTAACCTGGAAAAGTCAGTGAATTTGGTGTGACGGAAAAGTCCAGGAGATGTTTTAAAGTATTACAAGAGTTTAAAAAAAAAAGTGAGAACTATGCGATTTATTTATTGACTTGTATAGTAAAATACTTGGTAATTTTATAGTTAGAGACACAAATTTTGTGAGACATGTTTTTTCAAACTTTCACTTAAATCATTAAAATGTATATTAAAACACATAACATTAAACATTAAACATTGAAAAGATGATAGAAGGGCAAGGCCTACATACAAGAGAACTGTACGCATCAAAGTTCACAATTAAAAACACATAATTATGAAATTATATCCCTCTACCAGACTCAATACACAAGTTTGAACAGGCTTCTACAGAATCCAAACAAAATCAAGAAACTGTCAACAAAAGTATCTAATTGACCATTATCTCTAGCCATGCTGGTATAGTCCGCTTGGTGTTTTACTCTCTTCTGCTGAAGAAGAGGACTGATGTACCGCAAAATTAATAGTTATGTGTTGTTGTTTTTTAATTGTGCACTTTGAGGCCCACAGTTTTCTGGTAAGTGTGTTGGTCTTGCCCTTCTATCCTCTTTTCAGTGTTTAGTTTAAAACAGTCGTTTGGCCCCATTTTTTATTTTTACTACTAAATTGTGTTTTGATCAATTTACTATAACAAAAATTGGGAACAAAAGCAAAATTAGTTAAAAATAACCATATCCATGAGGGAAAGTACTTTATTGTGTCTACCGTGTTCTCTTAAGATCCATTGACTCATTCATTGGTAAAATAAAGAGTTGTATTTGTAAATAGATGGATTTGACTTATTCTTAATCAATTTTCATACAGTTTATTTTATATCTATCTGAACCAACTTTTGAGAAAAATTACATTTGTCACCTTTATTAAGTATGAAAAAATAGAATAAATTTTAAATTGGTCAAATAGTAATACTATAGTATTAGTAGTACTAATAGTATTCAGAGGAATTTGAATTTTATTTGCTGAAAGTAAGTTTGTAATTTGTAGCGGTGTGTGACATCCACTTTTTCAATTCAAAAAAACTCTTATCGAAAATATGTAATAATCTCTAAATTAAATCGAAGTTAGAATATTCTTTGTTTATTGTTTTATGCTTGAAAAATATTATACTGTGGTTATTTAAAATCTTCTAAACTAAAATCTACTACTAAAATCATTTAGATAATTGTTTGTAATACTTAATTCTAATTTGATAAATCAAGTTATTATTGCAACATACATTGAAACTACTTCCGGTTTTTTTTATCTGAATATTTATATGTATTGTATATAACAGCTCATAATGGCGATGATTGAACATAAATTAAGTATTTTAGTTGTCAATATTTTTATTGGCAAATCTTCATAATTGTCCAAGTTTTGAAGCTTCACACATCCCTTTTATTTTGTTTTCTTGTATAGAATAAAATATCTTAACTTATTTTAGATTTAGCAACAAAAATTATTTAACAATACATACATAGTTTTCTTAATAAACATATATATCATATTTTAAAAGAATTTTGCGTGTACAAACAATCAATTGTTTGTTTCTTATCCATCTTACTTTGTTAAATTTTTTTACCACAATCTAGAGAAAAGTTTTCTTTAACGACTTATATTCACCTGATAATTATCAATTATTTAAATGTTAATATTAATTAGCATTAACTGTATTAAAGTAAACACTGTATGTTCTGAAAATAAAACACACATTTTTCTTAAATTTGGCCTTTCTCAATCCAGAATGTTGTCTTAAATCATATTAGTATTAACTGTTTCCAACCTATGGCCTAGTAAAATATCTTCATCTTTCCTTGTCCTTCCACCATTCTTCCTTCTTTATTAATTTGTTTCCATTCTTCTGTCACTCCCGCATTTGCACCTACTTTTCCCATCTTGTTTGTGGTATTTTTCCTATATAATTAATCTCCATTATTTGCCTTGGAATTCTTTCCTTTTCCATACTTATTACATGACCATATCCTCTCAGCCTTGCTTCCTCTACTATCTCATGTATTCCCTGTGTGTCTCAACTCTTGCCTAGACAACCTAATTTATAATCCTGGTCTCGCTTACATCCAGAGTCTATGTTTCTGCTGCATACGTAATTATGGATACAAAGTATGTCCTAGCTAACACTTCAAGAGCACCCTCTTTTTGTTAGATCTTCTCTACTCCTACCCTTCAACTCAATCACTGGCTGGTGAAACATAATACAGAGAACCTACCTAGTGGCTACCACGCTTAGCCTCTCATACTCAGTCCCGCTCTCTTCCTTAGTAACCCAGTGGAGTTTGGGTGTATAAAACTAAGCAGAAGCCAAGCCAGTTGCAAATGAGAGACGTGAGGCTGGTTAGGGCCTAAGCCAACAAGTTTGGGAAATAACTATCATTTGGGTCCCTATACATATATATATATAGGCCCTATATAGGCAAAAACAACAGCACCCCAGCCTCACTGATGGACATAATAAAATGCTTTAAATAATCAAATATCAATTTGATTCTTTGAAAAATATTTAATGATCACTAAAGCGATGAGCAAAAATGAAGTTGTCCACTCATTCAAATATTTAGGGGCAAACACTAACCTCCATCTCGGATGTCATGTAGAAGTTATTCGAGTGAATTATTAGAATGATTTTGAGAAGTTATGAAGGAATTATAATAATCATATGGACACTAGCTCATCTTAAATTTAATATCATGTAGTGTCAAAAGAAGAAAGTACAGCCACAACAAAAGCCCTGCACTGTAAACATCAGTCACATAATTACCTCTCTGTAAATAAAAATATTTTCAAGAATAGTAATAAAATATAACACATATTTTCCATCATGTTTGACATTTAAAATAATTGGCACTCATTTTCTAATTATAAACTTTAAGACATATATATTTTCAATTCTTGAAAGTAACTTGAATCACCACTACTGGTTTGCTTGGCAGATCATAGCTTCATCCAAGCCCTATTAGCCATCACTTTTCAGGGTTCCTGCACAGACCCTACTGTACTTCACCTCCTCAGGCAATCTCCTACTTGATGCCATTGCTCATCTCCCCAGACTTTGATGAGGGGTTGACCTTGTGGGAGACATTAAATAAAATTTCTGAGAAGTACTAATAGGAGCAACAAGAATGGATAGGGTGAGAGGGAGAATATACCAAAGAAGATGTTGGATAGTTAAGTGGGGAGGAGGAAGGCAAAGACTAAGAGACAAATGACTGAAGGGAGGGGAGAGTAGAGGTGGGGTTAAGAAAGGATACGTGGGGGGGCTTATGTTCTAAACAAATTCGGCCACTGAATGGAAACTTTTCATGATGATAAAGTTTTTAAACTCACATCAACTATTGTATACTCATTTGTGAGAGTGTCTTTCATTATCCTTTAATCCTCTTATATTAGAATATCATTCTAAAATAATTGGAGGATTGTAAAAAACAAATGATGGTTTTAATATTGTAACACACTAATATTTTACATAAAAATCAGGTGGCCTACTCAAAACAGGAACGTCAATAAGCACAACAGAAAAATAAAAAATTAAATATACTGTAGAAAAATAATCTAATCTTGTAATTTTAATTAGAATTATATTTTGGCTGCATTTTGATTCTAAACTGTACTTTTATTTGTATTAAAATAGCCTAAGAATCATTCATAAGACTTAAGGTTTATTATCACATAACAAAGGGGATTATTGAAAATGAATCTAACATGAACAATTATTTTGCATTGAGATTACCTGGTAAGCATTCAAATCATAGGGTCGATTTTCCTCATCACTGTGGCAAATGAATGAATTGGCCAGCTTGCAACTTTTAGAGGTGTCGAACTGCTGTTTTCATTCGATTGTGCCCATTGCTAGCTTCAGAAGAGGATACCACTATCAAAACATGTACTTGATGGGTATACAGGTGACAACCCCACCACCCAGGTTTAGGTCATGACGGATCCATTAAGTCAGTGGCTGAAGAAAACCAAATTCAAGATATAAAAAGCAAAATCCAGTTTCTTAAAATAGTCTCTAATAACCAGAATCCCAGTCCATAAGACTATTTGCATACAATAAATTATAGAGTTTCGGGTCTTAAGTGGTTTTATGAGTTTTTGAACTTGGCGCGCCACTGCTCGTGCTGCCATCTTAAGAAAATTGTGGCCAAAACTTTTTTATTTGCAATTCTCTTTACCAGTCATTCCTATGATCTAGATAGCTATTACAAATATTTTAAAAGAAACCATTTCCTACAACTTTTGCTTGGATCTTTTTTTATGTTTGTTGAATAGTTTTCAAGTTTCAGCGATGTAAAGTGGGGAACATTCCTCAAATTTTAGAAAACGCCTATTTAAACTTTTTTTTTAAGAATATAAATTATTAAAATGCATAATAACTATTAGCGACTAATTTACACTCGTTTTAACACTAATA
Source organism: Timema douglasi (assembly GCA_901482245.1). Classification (NCBI taxonomy): domain Eukaryota; kingdom Metazoa; phylum Arthropoda; class Insecta; order Phasmatodea; family Timematidae; genus Timema; species Timema douglasi. Next base: position 318,596 of record CABEEJ010000242.1, on the reverse strand, counting down.
AGGCCTTTGTGGGACTCGGTTTGAATGTATATTGCTGTTCTATGTGTACTTATGAGAATGTTGTGCATTCCATTTTAACTGATTCTAAAGTGACCCTATATTTCATATATATGAAAAAACTTTAGATGAAGGCGAAGTAGTTGAAGTGCAAGAGAAAGGTTTAAAATATCTTCGAGCATCTAGCGTCAAAATATTTTTTTTAATGGATGCTTATTGATAAACTTGAACAAAGTGATCATGTACAGTGCATGCCAAAAGCATTATAACAATGAAACATTGATTGCAGGAGCTAATCATCAAAGTAGTGATTTAGTTCAACCGTCCTTGTCGCCAACATCGCTGCAATTGGTCCCACCAACATTTGGTTTCAAAAACTATTGCTTCCTATGCAGTAAATAAATATCTAAAGAATTTGTAAGAAAGCAAAAAACAAACTTGTTTGGCCGTATGATATACAGTCGATAAAGTGTGGCAGATATATCAAAGACTTGAATAATAGTTGACCGCATACTACATTTTTTTTATTTAGTCATGCTGGCTGCAAAATACCGTAGTGAAGAAATTGTACATTTTACCATCAACTTGACAAAACAGAAAGTAGCGATTGGTTAGCATTAAGTGATGGAATCGATTTATTCTTACCTGAGTAAGAATTATGATGAATCACAATTCTCTTTAAATTTTTTTAGTAAATCAAATTGAAGGGAATTACTGGCCGAATATCCGAACAGTCAACGCCCGCTTGTTTTAGAAGTATGGCCTAAAGTGCTTTACTATCTATGGTTACTGCAATGGAAAAACTGAGTAAACGTATTAGTTTTTAGAAAAGCTTGAAGTAGAGAAGCTGAAAGCATTGTCAATACATTACTCTGGTGTGGAGTCAACATGGACCCTCTAAACGAAGTGAATTTTAATTATTCTAAGATGGATTGTAGCTTAAGGCCTACTTGGCATACTACATAAAAACGCCCCAGTAGCTCTACCTTGTAGTGTGTAAATTAGTTGGTTAGCAGTTGATTTGTGCTGTAAAGAATGGACATTCAATTGTTAGTCAATCTTAAAAATTTTTAGTGGAAACAAGCGTTTTTTAATATTTGCAGAATGTTCTCCACTTTACATCTGGACACCAGAAATTATTTGACCAACAAAAAAAAAAGTTTTAAACAAATGTAGGATATTGTCTCTTATATTAATGATAGTGGCTATCTCTATCATAAGGACTGACCAAAAAAGAGATGCAGAATTACTGGTTTTGGCTGCCATTTTTTCAAGATGTTATTGCACCAAGGTCAAAAACTCAGAAAATCATATAGGACCTAGAACTATGTAACCCTTTTTAATATCAAAACCCTATGATTTTTTTTTGTAAGCAAAAACTTAACTTTTGACTCGGATACTCAGCCAACAAGACAGTGAAATGTATTATTAATATTAGCTTAAGGTGTCTTTCAAAAAATTCAGAATATACTTTTAGAAATATTTGCAGGGAAAAACAAAATAAAATATATCAACCCATACGAAAGCCACTTCTATTCCTACAGCATACTGTGTAGTTTACAGTCTCAACAAACTAAAGACTATTTGCATCTGGGACTAACTACACTTTTAAATCATTCCTACAGTTACTGCACCATGTGAAGGCCACCCTAGATCTATAAAGGGTTACTCTCTAAAACCCATTACTATTGATCAACAACTTGCTGAAACCTCTTAAGGCAGTGGTTCCCAGAGTGTGTTCCGCAAAATTTACAAGGTGTACTGTGAAATTATTGATAGAAAAATATTTGAAGGCTTTAATATATTATTTTCCAGGTAATTTAATGGCTTAAAATCAAAAAGTTTAGTAATTAATGAGGAACTTTTCTTGTTATTACTTACAAGAAATTTCAATTCGTGGTCGAGTGGAAGACATAAACACATGCACATTTCCTGTTCAACTAGGAGAAGGTTTTGAAGATGCACATGTCCGAGTCTCATAATTTTGCCAGCTTGCACATCAAATTATCAGTAAAGACTCTCATGAAAGAAGAGTGTGCTGTGAACATATAAAGATTGAGAAGAACTGCTTTAATGTATGGTTTATAAGTACTTTCTGTACAAACCGAGATTCAAACATCGCACCCTCTTCCCTCCTTCCCGGTGTACGTCCCTACAAAAAAAAAAAAGTGTTTAGCTACAAATTCTTGTCTGGAGGTGTAAAGTAACTTTTATTTTTTTGAGATGTTTGCATTTGTTAGACGATATGCAACAAAATTTTCCTTTCTCTTTTGATGTATAAGTTTCAGAAGTGGTAACCATCTTGTTTCTGTTGAGTTCCGTGCAGTGACCTGAGTACCCACAATAGCCGCTGTCACACGCACAAGAGTTTTGTTTCTCTAATCTTGTGCAGTGTCCAGCAGCTGCAACAGGCCTCCAAGATGGAAATACATATAGTCTGCTCCAGTTGTTTTGGCGAGGTTTTAAGCTGCGGCTTCATGTGGACAACTTTCCAACCAGTTAAATACATAAACCAAATTTACTATATTATTAAATATAATCACAACGCCAACATTGGCAAAAGGTTATTGGTGTCAAACCTCAACCATAAGACAAGCTTTTTCCTAATATAAACTAACTATAGTCATCGAGTTAAAGACCTGCTTGTGGGTGAATTAGATACTAATGGGTAGAACTCCACACTCATAGTGCCAGTTCAGTATTTTAACTATTGAGCGGTCGGGGTTTCAATCCTCGGTCCCAGCACAGATTTATCTGATTGCTAAACCCTTCCTTCACCTCTGACAAGATGTGTATTAATCACAACTTGTGAATGTGTGGAATGCCAGGCCTCCACCGTGGTTCGGATCCCACGTTAAACTGTAGGTCCTCCATTTCATCTCACAATCACCCTACCATTACACATTAGCGTAAGTGCGTATAACCCGAACGGGTAGTAAGACGCGGTGCTAATAATAATAATAATAATAATAACTATTGAGCCCAAAGCGAGGTTGTTTGAGAATACAAAATACTTTTGTTTTTTTCACTGCATCTCACTAGTTTCTGGCTATACGCATAATGTACTAATTATGCGTCTGTGTTAAGAATTATGAAGGGTTAATTTAAATTAAGTGTACTCGCATTTTCACGGAGCAATAGTGGAAAACTATTTAGGGTAAAAAACCTTCCTGACACCTGACCAATAATTAAGCCTTACACCATTCGTGATTGAAGCAACAAGATTAAATGAGAAGTCATCCTGCTCGACTGGACTAAAATGCTGGGGCTAGTTCCTAATTCACTCCAATAAGAATAATTTTCCCACAATTTAGTTTTCTGCTTTCTTTGTTAACTGTAGGTGCAGCTTCCTAAACGTTAACCTAATTGTGTTTATTTGTGCAAGTCTGTGAGACTACCAGTCGTGACAAGAATTTAGCCACATGTATCTAACAATTTAGTTTTTAGAACACTGGATTAACAATTCATAAATGTTAAGGCCCTGTAAGTAAAACCTTGCCATTTCAATGTTCGTTCTAATGACAGAACAATTATTAAAAGGCACAATAATGTTTGTTTTAGAGCAATGAACTTCACAGACAACATGCTTTTTAGAACAACAAATGACCTAAGAAGAAGTATTTACATTAAGTTATGATAAATTATTTAAATTTAATCAAGATCGTTTCCAATAAAATTTGATAGTATGTTTTCGCACATTCAGATAAAGTACCAAAAATAAATTATAGTGAAAAGATCACATTATTATTTAAATTTTGAAATCAATTTGGATACTTAACATCGTCTCCTGTATTTATATATAATACACCTCGCACTAGACAGCCGTATGAAATGTATTACATTTATCTCACGGCGTTTGTATCTATAATAATAATTAATATTAACAGTGTCGCCTGTATTTAGAGATAATACATTCCGCACTACACAACTCTATGAAAGGTAGTATTATATTTATCTCACGAAGTCTGTACAACAAAATATTGCAATCCTGATTTATGACCAACATTTCTAAGTTCACTACTACTAGTTATGTGAAACGTATACCGCGCTCCCTCCATTCAAAAATTGCTAAGCATATCATGTTAAGAATTAGGTAATGTTCTTATCATTACTACATTCTTAAGATTTATATTTGAATTTAAAGATGAAATGTCTCCCATAATTTCTTCTTGGATTTCAAGTTGATGTTTTTCCTTGGTGATCAAGTTATATAGAAATCAAACAAATTATATTTTAAACTTTACATTATATTAATTGAGAATAACCGTTTTTCGCGTGTTTTTAGATTATAATCAGACTGAAAAACCATGTACTGTACTGTACATTCATACGTTGTTCGGGCTAGGTCCAAACAATGTTTCTGGCATTTAAACAAAAAAATTGTCCGTGTATTGAAGAGCTGTCGGGGAAAAACATCCGGATTGATAGAACAGAACCTCACTTCACTTAGTCCATTATTATTTTTTTAAATCAAACTAGGCTCCACGACTTTCATTTAGGCTTTAGACAGACCGTGTCTTCTGAATTAACATCAACACTAATATCGCGTTATTTATTTGTTGGCTTTGCACGCCGCGTTTTACCCTGCCTACCTGTTCACTATCTGAAATTAAATACCCTAATTGTGTGGCGGCGTAAAAGGTGGAGTCTAGAGGAAATGTAGCCATCACTCGCAAGCGAAATTAGACGTATCTGACGTTTATTCAGTTTGAATGCCACCAATCCACTACAAAATCTACTTTTCGGAATCGCTCTTGAATACAAAATTTGTCTCCACGTACATATTGATATTAATTCGTTTCAATAAACTGTCTGTATACTTCGTATGTATGCAAATTTAAAAAAATATTGTGTTATCAAACAAAATTCTGTAGTTTTGATTTCTATAATTAATATATAATAAACATAAAATTTCTCATTATGATCTCAGAAAGTATTATTATATAAGCACGAACATCTTTGGAACACCATAGAAATTAATCTCACTAAATTTGAATATTTACCCCCAAAAACGGCGCTTTCATTGGTGTGCTTTTCTCTTGAGTCCCACATGACGGGCGCACCTGGCCTGCTGCCGGTGTATATCTTGGTAGTAGCCAGCACCCCATGAACACCTGACAGGTCTGAGGAACGCAATTGTCTTCACCTGTGAAAACCAACTCACTAAATGCGACGTCCTCCAACTGCGTCCTGGTTTTATGTTAAGCCAGTAACAACATTTCTTGGGCTGCACTGCCGTCTCTTATCCCCTTCCTCCCTTCTTTCCACACCTTGTTATCACGTGTCCATTAATACCCTCTGGTGATCAGGTTACATCCCCCCTCCCTGCCCCTCTGAAGCCACAAATAAAACATATGGGGAGGAATCCCGATTCCAATAAGATTATTTCACTTTTTTTGTTGGCCTCTAAAACATTTTGTCATTAAAATAAAATAATTAATTCTTGCATGCATATTTTTTGGAAAACATTTTAAAATTTTGGAAATGTTTTGTAGTGTTTTATTGGTTTTTACCACTACCTCTTATTACCCTCATCCCCTCCCCCGAGCTGTCTACATTAGGTTTACACTAATGGAGTATGGATAAGGAAGATGTAATATAGATAAGATGTGCCCAAATTTTCGTGGAGGGAGAATGAGGAACCGCTAAGAAAAATAAGCTTACTAAACCCAGCCGGGATTTGAGACTCAACCTCCCCATTACTGGCAATCCAGAACATAAGAGCTTGGCGTTTATGTCACTTGTACACAAACGCGGTTATTTTAAAAGTGACCTGATAATTTGTACATCTTTCTGAAATTTCTGTATCCAAGGTAACAAGTTTTGTCCATTTTTATTTGTGGTAAAATTCATTCTGCACTATCTACGGACATATCGCATGAAATAAAAGCTACAATAGTTGAAGATTTCACGCAATTATTAGGCAAATATTAGTCATTTTAAAGAATAATTTGTTACTAATATTTTAAACCGTATTGATGTTAAAAAAAATATATTGTTAAACGTAGTAATAAAATAAGAGTTTATTGATTTCTCTTAAGGACCAAGTCAACCTTGCTAAGGCGTTTCCTCACAATGTTCTAAAAAAAGCCAGTGTAAAGATTTTCCATAATAAACAGACAAATTTCACTTCCTTTATGGATATACTACACCCAGTCCCAGAGCGTACAACCGGCATGCTCAGCACTCATCATAGAGCCTGTATTCTGTTCTAGTCTCAGGCGGGTGCTATGTAGATGATTTTTCACATTGAGATTTTCCCCCTAGTTTTCCCATCTTCTTGCTAGGAGAGTGCTTAATCATTTCCTCAACTCTACCTTTATATACTCTATACCCTTAAATGAGTGTAAGCTACGGAGAGGCTTAATTATTGTCTGTAACATGATAGCACTGAAAGAAGCAGTCAGTGGATAGAGTGGATAGTTTACACTTTATAAATAAGAGCTAATTTCAAGCACGTATTAACTAACTTAATATAATAAAGCACACTTAATATATCTAGTCCATCGTTAATTGACACTTTTATTACAGCATTTAACTTCCCTATAAATAGTTCAATGTACTTACAAGCAACCTGTGAATTTTTTTTATCAGTCAACTTCGACAGAAGCTATCAATTCTGAGGGGTGTAACATAATTATTATATGCCTTTTATCAATTTTTATCACCCTTAATTTAGTCTGTAGACCTTTACCTTTTAAAAAAAATGATAATATGGGACGAGCTTAGCAATGAAAGACCATACAAGAATCCAAAATTGTAATTTTACTATAAAAAATCAGTTGTAATGCAGTTTAGCTTGTTTCCTTGCGAAATAACTTAGCTTACATCAACAAGTCAAATTTGACCATACTATGATTAAAAGTGATATCAAGATGTTGTGACAGCTTTTTTTGTGTGTGTGGAAATACATTATAAATGTAAAGAAATGATAGTACAAATAATGTAGAAAGACACTATAACATTAGTACTATATTCTCATTTCGTTACATTTATAAGATAATTCCACATAATAATGGTCACAACATCGTTCCATCACTGTCAAACCTTATGTAATCCCATTTTACTAGCTTATGTAAAGTCATTTTGCAAGGCCACCAACTATACTGTGTTATGACTGATTATTTATTATAATAAAATGTTTATAAAACCAAAATATATTTCAAAATTGTAAACCTGGCTACTAGGAGTAATCCTGGTTTAAGTATCGGTTAGGCCAAACCCATTTTAAGGTTGACCCCCTAACCACTCAGCCACGAAAAGGAAGGTAAAGAGTGAGACCAGCCCCATTTACTTAGAATCTCATCTTCATCGATATTTTTATGTTTTTTAATCAAACACTCACACTGTTACTTGTCTTGATCTGCAAAGTTTATTTAGTAAGGGACACTTTTTTCTTAACCTATAACCAATAAAAACAATTTTTCATGGGGGTATACTATTTTTAATTCATGCCTGTTATATAACACAAAAATGTGATTTATTGTTTTGTAGCTACCACATTTTTCTAGCTAAAGAGCCTTAAGAGCACCGAATAATAGAAGTGAATTATCCTCACTGTGGTATTTCCTATGTAGGTGCCAGTTATGAAGCTACATAAAACCATCCTCAATTATTATCCTAATGTGTTTTCTTATGACTGTTAAAAGTTGATTTAATTTCTTAAGGAAGGCTGGGTCTGTATTACAAACCCTTTTCTATGATCTCAGAAATGTGACCTTTCACCTTTTTATAATTTTCTTTACATTTACAAAACTTAAACTGTAAGTTTTATGGGTTAGTTCAGTTCACCTTTATTTTTGTGAAAACCATATTTTGAAATAACAAACCACTTCATTAAAAAAACGTAGGATTTATAGACGTTGCCAATGCTACTTAGGCAGCCCCCTTAGTAGTTAATAAAATAAAGGCCACAGGGTAGTAATTAAAATAATTCCAAATTTTATAAAATTAAACCAAAGCTTTTCAAAAAAAAACTGTCATCCATGTACTCCACAATGTAGCAAGATTTTTACTGGCGGACAGGAAAATCTCACATAAAATAAAATATAACTTTTTTAGCTACTTGAATCCAGCAGTGTTAGCTCAGTGCCTATTTTTCAATTTCAATGAGTTTAACAATGTTCCTTCACACTTTTTATTTGTTTCCTCTTCCAACCAAATACATTACTTGTAATTGTTTTTCGAATATGTTAAAAAATTACACCAGCACAAAAAAAATCGAACCCTTGATCTTTGATCTTTGACTTATGGCCAATGCTCTCTACCCCTGAGCTATCCAGGCTCATCCTGAACCTAAAGTAATTAGTAACTCGTACGTCCAACATAGACTCCGCTTTAAAATACTGTGTGCAAATTGATCCTGGGACTTAAAATGAGCCTGGATGTATCAGTGGTGTGGCAATGAAATCCTATTTCAAAGATCCCGAGCTAAATTTCCATCTGGATGCTATTGTTCACCAAATATTTGAAATATTTTTGTGAACGGAACTTTACTGTAGGGTGCTACTCTCAATATATTATGTAGACATGAGTCGAATTCAATTCTTTAAAAACATGTGAACGTAGTTTTAGTACATTAATACAAAAGTTCTAACAGAAAATATAAATATTAACGAAATCAACATTTTTGTATGACATAATGGACTAATTATAACATTCATACATTCAGTTACTTGACAAATTAATTATCTGTAGTCTAGAAGTTGAGTTTGACCTTTAATTGGTTTAGTCTAAACCAGCCATTTAGCACCCCACATAATAGCTAACCTATACAATAAATAACTAGTTATTTAAAATGTGAAGGAAAAAAGTTTGAACTTTTATTTTAAATCTCAAATCCTCAAAATTATATTATCTTTAAGGATTCCAGAAATTCGAGGTTTCAAAAATCCCATTTCTAAGATTGTTTTTTCCAATATGCTGGACAGCCAAGGAATGTTTGTTTCAAAGATAGTGAGGTATCTTCAGGATATGTAACTGACCTGCGCAATACAAGGATGTAATTGTTGTAGCGTTTACCCCTGGGGTTGAACCAGGACACCTCAACTTGAAAGTCGATTCCTCTACCCCACTGAGTCACGGGCTAACTTTAGTAGGATTCTGGAAAGAAAGACAGTGTCTGAGAGTTACAAAAGATACTATAACTATTTTCATATATTCATACGGTAGCTCGTATGATCATAACTGTCACATTTAATATAAAAGCAGTCACAATACCTTCGTACCTGTTTTGGTAGCCACATGGTCTAAGGCGTCACTCTCGTGTTGGACTAGACTGCATATGACTGGGAGATCGGGGTTTGAATCAAGGTCAGGTGTACCGAGGGTGAGTTTTCCAACAGTTTTTCACTCTCCCTCCACGAAAATGCGCATACGATTCCTCTAAATTTAGCCTTCCTCGTCCCTAACTCATTAGCGTAATTAGTAGACCTACATAATGTGTATAACTTGAACAGGTAGTAAGACGCGATTCTTACTCTAGCCTATGGCATTAGGAACTCGAAAGTTCACTGTCGCACTTACAAAAGTACGCATCTATCCCTATCTTGAGATGGTTCTACCCAGTCCACCTCATTACACCACATCTCTTTCAGGTTCATTCTAATGCTATCCTCCCATCTGCGTCTAGGTCATCCCAACGGTCTCTTACCATTGGGTTTGCCAGTCAATACCCTGAACAAGGTTCTAAAATCTCACATTCACTTTGCATGCCATGCTCCCTTAATCTACGATACTTTATTATCCTAGCAATGTCTTGTGATGAGTATCAGGTATTTAACATCCTCCACTCCCCAGTAAACTCAACTCTTTTAGGAACATATATCTTCCCAAGCACCTTGTTTTCGGACATCCTAAATCTGTTTTCGTCATGTAAGGTATGAGACAACTTTCACGCTTTTAGAGAACAGACGGTAAGACTATTATTTTGTATATTCTGAGTTTAACATTTCTTGAAAGTAGGTGAGATGTCAACAACTTAATGATCTATAATAGAATTAATTTCCTGAAAGTATTATTTCCATAATTTTAATTCTAATAATGTGGTTATTGCTAATTAAAATTGTTCATAAATATTTAAACTCATTGACCCTGTCAAATGATACGTTGTCCGCACTAATCTAAAATAATTATCGTCCCCAATTTGTGTTGTGTGTGTAACCATATACTTAGTATTTTCATCGTTCACTTCTAAACCTATTTCCTCACTACCCTCTAATAAAATGTCAGCATTTCTTTCAACAGCTACCTAACAAAGCTAAATCATCTGAGTATCCTAATAACTGCATTGTACCGTATAATGTCTACCCTTCCCTACTCTCTTGCATTACCCCAATAGCATACTCTAAGGCTAGATTAAGGAGTGAAGAGGAAAATGCATCTCCTTGTTTCAACCCATTATGGATTTCAAAAGTATTTGATAAGTGACTTCCAACCCGTACCCTGCCGCGTGTATTTTTCAAACTAACTTTAATATAATTTGTTTCTTTTAACTGAATCGTAGGCCTTTTTAAAAACGATATATAATTGATGAACATGGGACCGACATATTTACTTCTCCATCGAGGAAAGGTGTGTTACGGATTTTTATAGCCCGGTAAAAAAATCCGTCAATTTCACCTGGGTTTGAACCCATGAGTATCGGGGCCTGAGGCGAGCACTTTACCCTAAGACCATCTAAGTCGAATACAACAATTACTAATTTGATATTATGCTAGTTTCGAAATAAAATTACAGTAAAATTTCTCTAATACCTATCAAATAATAATAATGCTGATGTATTTTTATTTTAACAGTGTGTCTTACTAACTGTTTGGTTTATTTTTAATGTTTGTATTTTGTCATCCTTTGTTCCTACCAGAATCCCACTACACTGTGTGTGGTAGTTGTCAAGCCTCTAGTCTTGTTAGGACGGTACGTGGAGGGACACTTGGAGGGCTGCCACGTGATACACAGCTCAAATGTCCGTCAGTCTATAATACCCTGGGTGAGGGTTGGTACTATTGGATTACTAGGAGTCGAGTCAACTATAGTAGGACCAAGCTAGGAAAGAAAACTACTATTTACACATCAAGTCATGTGGTTTTCAGATTTCAATAATAAAAGTAATACTTACGTTAATTCCAATTTCCTTTAACATATTGCTGATCGACAGTCGTAATAACTCTGAAAAATACATATGTAAACATTATATAATTATATAGAAAAACAATAATTATAACTAAACAAACATTTTCATTAGTAAATATAGACACTAAGGTGATACAATGAAGTATAGGGATCAAACTCAATAAACATGGACCTACCTGACATTGGCGGTCTAGTCTATTACGAAAGTGACGCTATAGACCATCTGTCCACCAAGGAAGCTACAGCATACTATTAAAGTCCTTAATAGCATGGGATAAGGATTATGTGCTAAATAACAATAAAAAGGCAAAATGTGATCGATGTTGAGTGAAATTAAAATGTTTACATTTTACAAACTGTCTTTCCTACCGTCTTCTGACTATACCCAGAGAGCTGTACTTTTACTTATGTCTTGATTTTCTTACGAATGGAGCCCCCCTTATAGAATACAAACATTTATTTACTGTTAGAATTGGTAATATTTTATTATATCATCAGTGTTGCTATACAGATATTTAAAATTTATATCAAAAGTGGCATCTGCATATCACATGGCTTCGCGTATTGTTACATGAAAGTAGATTTATTAACTTTTTCTAGCTGTCAGATATGTCCATTCATTAAATAAAAAAAATTAGGAGTATATAAAACACATTTTATTAAACTGTACGAAATGATGGTTTACGAATTTTTCTCACGTGCTTCACGTCTTATTACCCATCTGGAATACCTGCATATTTACAATTATAAGGTAGGAAGGAGAAAAATAAAAAACATACGCACATTTGCGTGGAGGGAGGGGAGGAAACCATTTATCAAAAACTACATTAGTATATCCGGCTATGGACTCTATCTATGTTACCGGTAGCCCTAGACATAATTAGATTGACGCCCTTGTCCTCTTTAAACTGCCCCAGTACTGGAAATTTAGGAAATTATTGTTTATAAAAAGAAAATATAACCAATGTACGCGGAAAGAGACCACCATTTTTCTTACTTTATCACATATAGAAAGTATTGTAATTGTCAACATTTTATTCCTAGAGATTTATGATTTTTTATATGTCTCCAAACTTAAAAAATTATATTTTATAATTCTATCTGTACCTCTGTTTGTGCCTGGTGCCACAACCAAAACGGTTTAATGGATTTTGTTTGGGCTTGATATGTAGATACTATATGGTCACGCCTTAAGGCCAAAACTAAATTTTAACTAAGGATGACTGATGACTAATATTTGAAAATTTAAAGTTCTATTACGAATTTGTTCAAAATGAATATCTAGTAGGTGTTTTGTACAACAAATTCGTAGTTCTATTTGTAGTTTGCTTTCTTTTCTGGGCAAATTGATTCGATTGCCGTTTGTTTTAGTCTTTTTCCCTATAAAAAGGGGCTTATGTGATAACCGTGTCTGAAAGACATCAAGGACACAAAGCTATGGGATATCTATAAAGGACTTGAGAAAGCTGTTTCCTTGTGGGAGCAAGAATAGAAAGGACCAGCTTAGTAGAAAATCTTAAGCTAACTATACTATACCTACTAAGCTACCAGAAGATTTAAGAAAGTTTTAAGAAATAGCTTCAAGTTTAAATTTCGAAGACTCACATTGGTGAGAAAGTATACTAGATATCAGGCTTATCTACTTTGGTTTTTCGGTGATAGGAAGGCTATAGTTCGAATCCTGGTCTGGTGTACTGAGAGTTTGTATTCCTAATTTACTTCTCACAGTCTACACACGTAAATACGAGTGTGTGTTCTATATTATTTATGTGAGGTATTTAATGTGCACTTTCTGAACCACTGATTATATCAGCACATTAATTATTAGCTAACTTAAATCTAAAACAAACAAAACACCCAGCCCTCGGCCGTTAATTTATCACTGTGAAAGGGTAAATCCACATTTAACTAATGCTAGATTTGTCGTTCATGCTAGGAATCAAACCCATGTCCCTTATCTCAGTGTACAGACACGCTACTGACTAAGCCAAGCAGTCGAACTATTTTATATATATTCTACCTTCCTCATGTGTACCCCAGTAGGGTAGTTAAACGTGGATAGCCTAAACTTATACCTGTTGGCCGATATAAAAAAATGCTATTATCATAGGTCAAGAATATTCTGTCTTAGCAATTTTACCGGTGTATTACTCTTTTTTTATGATTTTATAGGGCCTAACTATAATTTAAATAATAATTAAACAAAGTCAGGTAATGTCCACCGTTTTTTTTTTAATTTGCACAGTCAAATCTTAATATGGGTGTCAGAGGGCACATATCCAAACTTGTAGAGAAAGACGAAAGACAACAAGGCTTTCTTTCGCTCGTAGAGAACTTCTTGGTTGCGTCTACTCCTCCAAGGTGATGGATTTACTGGAGGAAAAGCGAAGGTATTTCCATTCTTGTAGTTATAGTCGGGTCTCCATAGGTAGAACTTTTAACTTTCAGTTCAAAGTATTGTTAAATCTATGTTCATATATTCATACACCAATCCAAGTGTTATGAAGCTGTACGTGTTGACATTTGATGTACCTATATTTAGACAGCTGTATTATAAATACAGTGTGTATTTTAATGTATGGTTGATTGATATTTTAAATCATATTATACTTTTTTTTAATAGTGAATTGAATGTATTTGGATAGTAGCTAAATGCGAATGACTTTTCTTAACTCTGAAAAAAATTACAAGATAAAGAATCAATCTGTCATGCAATTTGCTTAAACCTGTAGAGGAGATGCGGGTATTATGGAATAGTCGGGCAATACGGAATACCATTGTTTATCATATCCTAAGTGTCACAATCTATTGTTAACTATTTCAACTAATACAGAAAACAATTTCTAACAGCTATTGAAGCCCTCACTTCGACAGATCAACTGAGTGTTTTTTGAGACGAATGTTTGTGTTGGCTGTCACAAAAAAATTTGCAGGCTAGTTTTAATCATGCTATATTTCTTTATTCTATTGTTTTTATTAATTCTAACTAAATCATTAGGTTAAGGCTCACTCATGCTTATCTTTGAGTTAAAACATTACTTTACTGTAATTTATTATAACCTAACAAAAAATATTGTTTTCCAAAATGGCGAGTTGGGCAATAAGGAATACTACTATTCCATAATGCCTGCACATTTTTCAAGTATTTGGCAAGTGATTTATTTTGTCAACGTAAGCTTAAACATTTTTCCTAACACATAAGAAATCTATTAAGAGAACAACGTAACCTGATACAATATTTTAGTCTATTATATTTTAGTAATTCATTATTAATATTGATTTATTAATTAGTTATTTTTTATCTTAATTTATTATTTCAATGATTCGTTATTATTAATCTATTATTTTATTTTTTTGCACATAATATGTGCATGTTTTCTTACACTTTCTTATGAAACATTTGTTAGTTTAAGTAACTATAATTAATTTTGTATATAAAACGTGTAGTATTCCATATTGCCCTCCCTATTTCATATTTCCCTTATTTGTTCCCCATCTCTTTTAAGTGCTCCCACAGCAGAACATTAAAAGTTATAAATTTTGCTTTAAGAACTAAAAATAGTTAAAAACATATTAATTATAAATTTAATATATAACCATATGACAAAATGTGAAAATATGCTTTTATATTATTGAAAAATTAAATGATATTCCATATTACCAGCACTTCCTCTATCTAGTTCTTTTGAAATTAAACTTTTTGAAATTCTTGGCCTGGACACATTTAAAGTTACTAGACTTCACACAAGTAATGAAACATTTTATTAATAATTGTAAAGCCAAAACGATGGGCGCGTGGAAAAAGCGTTAGTCTCGTCTGGACTGGTTGGCGGGTGATAGGGAGTTTGGAGTCCGAATTCCAGCCGGGTATACCAGGAGATATTTCCTATGTAACCTAACGTTCTTTCCTGCACGCAAATTCAAGTACACTTCCTCTGAGTTCTGCCTACCTCAACATTACACCAATTAGTTTAAATATGCAAATAACACGTATGGGTATAGTAAAACACAGATAACAAAAGAAAAGTACGATACAATCGTACCTACTTTCTCAATGTAATATAGTTAAACCCGCCTCGGTGGCGTAGCAAGCTAACGCGCTAGTTTCATATTTAGCTAGACTGCTGAGGAGGGTGAGATTGAGGTTCGAATTTCGGTCGTGTGAACTGGGGGTGGTATTTCCTAAATGGTTTTTCACTCTCCTTCAACGTAAATGCGGGTTCACTTCCTCTAAATTCAACCTTCCCAATTCCTAATCCATTAGCGTAATTAGTACTCAAGCGTATAACCAGAACGGGTAGTAAGACGCGACGTCAAATAAAATAAATAAATATTATGGTTTAGTAAAAAATTAGTTGTAAATTACCTTTAAATGATTTTTTTTCTCTAAAAAACTAGTAAGCAGAAAATGTATAATACATTATTATTAGCACCGCGTCTTACTACCCGTTCGGGTTATACGCACTTACGCTAATGTGTAATGGTAGGGTGATTGTGTTGGTAGGGTGATTGTGAGATGAAATGGAGGACCTACAGTTTAACGTGGAATCCGAACCACGGTGGAGACCTGGCATTCCTTACATTAATGTATAATACAATGTATGATACATTTTGAACATATTTGTTATTGCCTCTTTCGAATGATAATAATTCTAATTTTAAAAATTCAGATCTAGAATTAAAATTAAAATTAAAATCACGATGTGCCGTAGAGCATATAAATATCAAGTTTAAACTAAATCCGTCAATCCGTTTCGGCTGCTGCCCCAGATACAGACAGACAGACATGATCGTAAGACCCACTTGTTTGAGTTTAGGGGTATATTAACCGGGTCGATCCACCATAATATCGAGGTCAAACATTTTCCCGATTACAATACTTTGTCTTTACGTAGAAAGTAGAAAAATAAATCCCAAATCAATAATAATAAAGCGTGTTAAATGTTAAAGTATCCTAATATATTTGTTTCCCTTTATGATCTTGCACGCACATAATAAATAATATGAATGCTCTGTATGCTGGCTGGTGTTCATTCTTGTTCATCTCCCCCCCTCCCCCCTCCAGCAAACCTCCATCACGCGCACGCGCACATCTTTGAATAACAACGTCACCGTTGACGTCACGACTGGGCGATTGACGTCATTTGTGGTTTGTTCCGCAGGTTTCACTGTGAACAGGAGAATGGCGCGGTGGGTGGAGTTGAAGAGGGGGAACGAAAATTAATTACGGATTTAAAAGATTAGGCAACAACAACAAAAAATCCTTGTCACGCCCATGACTCCATCTACAATATTTAATAGTGTTGTATTATTCTAAAGACTTTTTACTATCTCTTTTCTTTTACCAGAGCCGGTGGTCACACGGACAGGAGCGTCACTTTCGTTGTCTGGTTTAAATATGTGTGAATATGTGTATATCAAGGAGGAGTGGTAAGACGCTAAACACGTGACAATTTGTAGGTAATAATGTTCAAACCAGACGTTGCTTTGTAATGCAATAACATGTTCTAGCCCGCCTCGGTGGCGTAGTTGGCTAACGCGCTAGTCGTGTTGAGCTCGACTACTGAGGACGGGGAGATCGAGGTTCGAATATCGGTCGGGTGAACTAGGGGTGGTTTTCCCTAAATGGTTTTCCACTCTCCCTCCACACAAGTGTGGGTTCACTTCCTCTAATTCAACCTTCCCAATTCCTAATCCATTAGCGTAATTAGTACTTAAGCGTATAACCCGAATGGGTAGTAAGACGCGGTGCTAAATAATAATAATAACATGTTCTACTTAAGGTGGGATTGCAGGGGACGCGAGAAAAGGGCCGTGTTTTTGCAGGTTTTATATCAAAACCTTTTGGCCAAAATAAATATTAAAAAGATTCCAGTTGAAACATAGAGTTTAATTTTGTTCCCGTGGTGATATCAACATGTTGTTGAATAACTGTCGTGAGCATAGTGACTTTTGATGAGAATATTTTTAACTGAAGAGAAAAGGTTGTCATTAAATTACAGGGCACCCTTGACAGATATTCAAGAACTGTTTATATCACCTCTGTGAAGGAAATTATATTCTGCTTCTAATGGAGAAATATTTTATTTATTTTAACCAAAAACATGTTTTGATGTAAAAACTGCAAAAACACTACCCTTTTATCACTACCACCTTAAGAGAAAACTTTTATTGATATCAGTGAAATTAGCTTGGCACCTTTTTTAAAGTATGCCAAGGCTGTCCAACTTGAAGTTAGCTAAGGGCTTCATTTTATATTCCTAGACAGTGTGCTGGCCACACACGTCAAAATGAATCTTATACACTATTAACAATATCTATTTTTAGTTAACTAATATATTTCATTAAAAATATTATTATTATTATAATTGATAAACAGTACAGTACAGCAAATAGCACATATAATAAATTTTACACAATTTAATTCTTATATTTAAGGAATTCCTTGATGATGTTATAATTTTTTTTAACTTTTTTAATGCGTCGTGGGCCGCATAATATGCTGCCAAAGGCTGCATGCGGCCCACCAGTTGGGCAGGCATGAAGTAGGCTGTGTATATATAAATGAAAAATATATTTTATTTCACCCACCTAAAATCCACTGTTGACTAGTTAGAAATTCAGAAAATAGCATCTAGAGATGAATTCTGATTCTCAAGTAATCGGTTATCGTATTTCTCGTTCAATTTACACACAGTAGCTCTTTGCGAATCCCCTAACAAGATATAGCATGAAAGTTTATTTTAATATATTAGATCCGTCTTTAAGTAATTTAAAGTTTTTGTTTAGGATAATAGAGGTAATACCGCTTCAGTATATATATAACCCTCGAAAGTGGCGTTTTAAGGTCTGCCTGGAAAACAAGATAGAAATAGATGGAAATATGAATAAAATAAATAATTATTTATATTAACATTATTAAAATGTTTCTTAAATTTAGGCTACAAGGCCATTCTATATTTTCTAGTCCAAGCAAACACTAAATTATTTGTTGTGTGTCTAAAATTACATAAATTGTGGCCATGCAGAAGAGCCAAGCCAACAAGTCTGGTTCCCACCATAGTTGTCCTCAGCCGTGTTTTTATTAGACACAACGATGACGCCCCTATTTACCGCTAATAATCCTCTCAATACCTCAATTTGAATTTTCCTGCTATATTATACATTGTTTTTCTGTCGCCTGGATATTTTCAAGCTCCCTTTTCCGTTTATCCTCTCATATGTGTTTATTTCGGCTAAAATCCTTTTTTTTTGTCCAACTCCTAACCATTTGGGCGGGCATTTCCCCTCCTCCCCCCATGGATACTTCCCTGATTCCAGCCAAAGTTGGCAATAAAGAAAATTCTGCCAGTTGTCCCTTACCCACACTCCTACCGTATATGAGCTATAGGTTGCCTTGTCTTACACTAAACCAAAACAATGTAAAAACTAAACAATCCTTATAGCAACAGTTTTAATTATAATTAGACTACCATGTGGTTTAGTGGTCAGGGTTCCCAGCTACGGATACCGGGTTCAATCCCTAACGCTTTCAGATTTTTCTGTGAAGCAGAGGGTCAATCGCAGACTCGGCCTCGTGAGGACAAATGAGTAACTACCTGAATGAAAAAACAGCAGCTCTGGTCTAGAAACTAAGATTAGAGGCAAAGTGTTCATAGTGCTGACCACATGACACCCTATTTTCGCTAAAGTTGGCACTATCTTAGCCAGCAGACGGTGGCTATTCGGTTGGTATAGCTCACCATGGAGTTTTTTTTTTATTAATACGAATTATTTTTATATATAATCGACCAACATTGGTTGTCAAATAATGGTATGACCCCTCCCGTTGTATTTAAAATGCTATGGTGTCTAAATCCTTATTCGTTGATAATTTATTACTGCAATTATTCTTGGTCGTCATTTGACTAAGGCGATATTTGCACAAATGTTTGTTTTAATTTTATTGTATTGTCCCAACTACCTCCTTGTATACTGCTGTTTCAGGAATATTTGGTAACAAAGAGATTATTGCTGAATATACTTTATAAACTGAAACTAGACTTTCATTATCAATAATGCTATTTTAAATTGCTACATTTTGAATAATACACCAAACCCACGTGTACTCACACAGAAGGCTACCACAAGTCTCATTGTGTCATATTAATTGTCACCCAAGTACTTATAATCGGAAACTTCGGTTATTTCCATCAAATATATAATATATTTCCTAGTTTAAGGGGGGGGGGGAAATTGAACTTGTGGGACAGCATAAAGAGTTGTAATGCAGCTAAGGCTCCCAACTTGGAACTCTATGCTTAAAAAGTTACATACACACTTGCTGTCGCTCTGTCGTCTGCATTATATAGACCTACCCTAAAAGTAACTTGAAAATTTAAATACATTACAAATCAATAATTGTTTGAATATAAAACTAAAATGTAGAAATACGAAGGAATTTATAATAATTGGCTTTCATAATATAATTATTACACTTTTATTTAGCGTATGGTATATTTGACCGTGAGAGATACAGTATTTTGTTCGTTCGCCTTGTGTGTAGACTTTTAGCGGCTCTGTGGGAACTGATCTTTGTCCAGGGTATACCTTGGAGGCTGTCTACACTTCGAGCCCGCAATGAGATAACTTTATTATAGTGTTTATGAGCCAGTGGAAATCTTAGACCCAACTTAACCATGGTGACCATGGGAACAGTTGTTCTTTTAGGAAAAGTATTTATGGTACGACCGGGAATCGAACCCGGGACCCCTAGATCAGTAGCCAGGGACGCCGACCACTAAAACAAGAGACCGGCCCTCTAAGGAATAAATGTATAATGTATTGCTATTTTTGTACCACGTCTTATTTACCCGTCCTAGATATTAGCATGTAATTTTTTTTAGCATCACATCTTAATACCCATTCAGTCTATACTCTTAGTTATTATTAAATGGGTAGGTATGAGAAGGGTAGGATTTTTAATTAATGTACCAACATTCGCGTGCAGGGAGCACGGAAAACCATTTTAGTAACCACATTTAGTTGATATTTGAGCCCCGATCTCCCCGTTACCAAATAATTAGTCAAGACCAGCTTGACGCCTTAGCCTGTGTAATTATCGGTGTGGAGAATAACATGAAAATCCAAACATTAGGTTAAAGTAACCTCTTGGTCAGGGATGGACTAGGCCGCCGGGACACAGGGAGATATCCCGCCCGGTGGGCCGGTTTGATTTGGGCTTTTACAACTATTTTAAACTAAAATAAAGCTATACATTCAATAGCTGTAAATTATTGTTTTAATTAAATTATAATCAAAAGTTCCAGTGAGTAAGTCTAAGGGTACCCAAAATACATAATTTGTGGAGATATGCGATGGCATTAAAAGTAAAACCATCCCGTTTATTGTTTATTGGTGTTCACAAACATTTCTCAAGGTGCGGCAGTAGGGAGAGCGAGTATTTATGCAGTTGTTATAGCATTAAGTTTTGTTGGCCAAAATAAATCAGATATTTCTCCAGTAGCAACATAAAGTTTAGTTTTATGCACATGCTAATATCAACAGATCGGGAATATCTGTCAAGGGTATCCTGGAATTTTGTAAAAACCTTTTAAATAAAGATAAAAGGTTTTGACAAAATTCCAGAACACCCTTGACAGATATTCAAGATCTGTTGATATTAGCATGTGCATAAAACTAAACTTTATGTTGCTACTGGAGAAATATTTGATTTATTTTGGCTAAAACATTTCAATTCTGTAAAAACTGTAAAAAATACTTGCGTTCCCTTTGACCACACCTTAAGTTAAACGTAAAAGCATTTGTTTAGTGAATACCAACTGCTAATAATGTAATATCCACAAGATGTGGATGAAAGATCATTTTACAAACTTAAATAAATAAATAAATTATATATACATATATACATATATACATATATATATATATATATTAGACTACTTGCTATTGTCCAACAAATAAGAAGCATTTTATCGCTCACGTCAGTAGAAAGTAGAAGCTGATGTTTTGGGTGGAACGAATAGCGACGCAATCAGTGATAATATAACTGTAATGGCCTCAGGACTAAATTTATTAATTAAAAGAATATAAAAACTTCACCTCACCCATTGATCCTACACAGAAACATGGCATCAGAGGTTTTAATGAATGTATGTTAAGGGCCGTCATACTTGTAGTCCCGGGACGCTCGGAACCTGCCACTCCACCCCTGCTCTTGCTCATGAGACAATCAAAAATATCGTAAATGTCTAGCAATACTGTGAGATTGTGGTCACCATTGCTTTCAAAACGTCATCAAAATCAATATTAAAAAAAATATACTTGACGTCATTTTAAGCGGTTTTTATGAATGAGCAAGTGTATTTGGTCCTTTCTTGCACTTGGGTCGGCGAGTCCTGCTTGGACCAAGTGGGGAACCTCAGACGACGAGAACGTCCGTCCATCCCTGTGGCATTACCAAGATACCGATACCTTGTTTATAGGGAGCTCCGAATCGCTGCCCTCACTTTTTCGTCACGTAAAAGTGTTGACACCGTTCGCATTGCACTTGGTCGCTGCATGACGGAGGAGTTCCGGGCTTTGAATACCCTCCTTGGAGCCCTGGTGATGGGGCTTTCCACACGTTCTCTTGCTGTGCTAATATTGGTAGATCCCCTCCTAAAACTTACCTCCCAACCCTCACCACTTTTTAATAAGTAGATGATAAATAAGTAGTCTTTGGGTCAAACGGGATTAGTATCTTACAAGTGTCTTAGCATTATTTAGTACTACAGGACTGTCCCTTTACAGCTTTGTACCAGTCTCATAAAATAGAATGAGGAGGGTGAAACCCACTTCAGTGGCTGCATGGTCTAAGGCACTACTCTTGCAATAAACTAGACTTCTGATGATTGGAAGATTGAGGTTCAAATCTCGGTTGGGTACTGAGGGTGGTTTGCCAAAATGATTCTCCACCTTCCCTCCATGCAAAAGCGGGTACAGTCATCTAAATATAACCTTCCTCATCCTTAAAAGATCAGTGTAATTAGTACAATGAGCGTATAACCTGAACAGGTAGTAAGACGTGGTGCTATAGTAAAATAAGGCCAATTTTAAGAAGCTACATCAGTAACCTCTCGTAGGAGTAGGAAACTACAACAAAATAAAATATTTAGAAACCATCCTCAGTGTACACAGTGGTGGGTTTAACCCCATGGCTTCCAATTCACTCGGTATTTACAATCATATACACCAGATTTGCCAAAACAATCTTGGGCACGATGAAGGACCCCAGGTTACTGCCTCAGGCATGAATTATTGTTCTTTAGTGCAAGATTATTGGCATAATCCTAGTGTAAAAACAACCACGAGACCCCATATGGGTAATTTAACACTTGGTGAAAGAAAACAAGCCTCATTTTAACGGTGGGACTTGAACCCGGACTCCACACAAACCATCAGGCTAACTGTTCCGGAAAGTCTCTCTTCCCACTGCGCTCCGATGACGTCAAACCATTGAACATTAAGGTCACCATCCAAAATCAGCGGCTGTGAATGGCGCAGGTTGTCCGGGCCGGAAGAAAGAGGGCTTTCCAGCGAGGTCCCTAAACGGACCGACACGTGCGCGCAGGCGCCATGACAGGCACACGTGGCGGAACCTTCCTCTCGCTTTAGGTCAATGGAACTCGAACAACCCCTCCGCTATGAATGAACACCCGGGTAAAAGGGGGAGGCTTCCACCACCACCCCCAAAAAAGAATCCCTTAGCAAAAGGAGGAGAATTTGACCTATATCGCACAACCTCTCCACCCCCTTACCACCCGCCTCAGCCTACAAAATGGATTTAAAAAGAAAATAGGCTGGTTTTAGGGATGTAGGGGAAGGGGTTAAGGGTGGAGAGGGTGGTTCTGACGTCACTCTGGTTTGCTGACGTCAATGGTTGTGCTCTGTTGTCATGTTTCCAGGTCAATGTGCTACACGTGGCGAGAGAGAGAAATGAACCTTTTCCCCCCTCTCACTATAGACCACCTTTATTCCTCCTCCCCTTTCCCCCATAGGAGCCTTTCTATCCATCCATCTGGCCTTCTGTCCTTCCTGCCCTGCTTTTCATTAATGAAAACCTGCATTCCAGTCACCCATGATTCACTGACGCTCGCTATAAAGTTGAATGAACGCGGAGCCATTGCTGGTGACTCAATAATAGTCTCCACTTAAGAGGAAACTTGTGGCAATTAGGACAAAGTATTATTCGGTCCAACCCTCTGAAATATCTTAGAACTTTTCCGTGTCTCACATCCTCTTGGAATCCAAACCAAATAATCCATTGTTGGAATCTGATCCAAAAAGTATCTTCTTGAATTCTGACCCAAAAGTCCCATCTTGGAATCCGACTCAAAGAGTTCTCTCTTAAAATCTGACCCAAAGGTTCCTTCTTGAAGCCCAACCCAAAGAGTCCTCTGTTTAAATCTGACTCAAAAAGTCCCTTTTTGAATTATTACCCAAAAGAGTCCTTACTTTGAATCTAGCCCCAAAAAGTCCCCTCTTATAATCCAGCCCAAAGAATCCCCTCTTGAAATTCAACCCAACAAATCCCCTTTTGGAATTCGACCCAAATAATCCCCGCTTGTAGTCTGGTCCAAAGTGCCCCCTCTTGGATTCCAACCCAACGAGTTCCCTCTTTGAATCTGACTCAAAAGTCCCCCACCCCTTAGATTCCGGCGCAAAGAGGCCTCCTGGTTGGAGTCTGACCCAACGAGTTTCCCCCTAGAGTTCGACCCAAGGAATCCTCTCTTGTAATTCAACCCAAAGAGTTCCCCCTTATAGTTCGACCCAAGGAATCCTCTATTGGAATACAATCCAAAGTGTCCCCCCTTTGAATCCATCCTGAAGAACCCACTCCATGGAGTCTGACTTAAAGCGTTCCCTCTCTATAAATCTGACCCAAAAAGTTACCGCTTTGAATCCTACCCGAAGAATACCCTTTCGAAATTCAATCCAAAGAAGCTTCTCTTGAGGGTACCATTCCTCTAAATTTTATCTACTTCATCCTTACCCCACTAGTATAAATATTTATACATCTCGGGCGGGTAGTAAGACCCAAAGAACGGGGGGAAACACGTATCTAAAAGTTAGTAAAACTAAAAAATTTCTTAAAATGGACCAACAAACAAATTTTTGCTCGTTCATTCTTTATTAAGTTAAATAATTATAAAATAGTCTAAAAGGTGCATTGTCCAAGCTGCGACAGTTATCTGCGGCTGCGGCTGGAGTCACGAGTCTACGGCCGCAACATACCGTGATGACACTAACCGCATGCGACAGTCGCATGGGGTGTTTTCCAAGACGCGGCTCCAGTCACAGTCACCAGTCAATTTCTAGATGGATAAAAGTACAAGTGATTCGAGGGACAGAAACTTTTTGGATATATTGAGAGAAAAAGAAGGCTACAAAATAATTTTAATGTGGTTGTACAACAGAAGGAAAGAAAGAAGGTGACACAATATGTATGCATGCCCTTGTACTTCGGATGTATTAAATCGAATACGCATGGATGTTGGGGTACTAACTCACACAACACCAAACATCGCGAGTGGGTCATTAGCACATCCAGTCTTCGTGGTTTAAACATTTTTTAAAAAGATTAACACACACAATTCAATAACAAATACGCAATGTCGATACAACCCCAGCACTGTCGCTGCGACTCTAGCCACAAGCACTGCTCGCTCCACCAGCGCTGCGACACGACACAAGTGGTGTAGAGGTTGATCGTCCTGCAGTCTCACCAACATGGCGACACGAAAGCTGACGCCTGTATAAAATACCCCATTGATTATAATGTATCTTGGATCGTCTTGTGTCATTTTTCACGCGGTGTTTTCTAGATTACGGCGAAAATACTTAAAGATCGCGACGGCATAAATGACGTACGGCAGTGTATAAAAGTTCTCTAAATGCAAAGGGGGAAAATAAGTTCTTTGGGCCAGTTTCATAGTCAAATTTAGTACGCCTCAAGTGCGGCGCTACAGTAAGTACATGACGACACCTACCTAAACCCGAATGGAATGGGCCGTTCTCGCATAGGAAACCGGCCCATTCCATTCGAGTTTAGGTAGGTGTCGTCTTGTATTTAGTGTAGCGCCGCACTTGAGGCGTACTAAATTTGACTATGAAACTGGCCCTAAGTACTAATCACGCTAATGAGTTGGAGATGAATGTTGAATACAGAGAAAGTGTACTCGCATTTACGTAGAAGGAGAGTGGAAAACCATTTAGGAAAGACCACCCTCAGTACACCGACCGGGATTCGAACCACGATCTCCCCGTCTTCGGTAATCTAGTTTATTGCAATATTGACGCCTTAGACCATGTGTCCACCGAAGCGGGTAACACAAATATTAAAATTGTAATATATTTAATAACCATCACGGAATTTGCAGGCAGACTATTTATTGTTTTCATCTTTCTTTACAAAGATGAAAGCAAATAATGCAATGATTACCTCACCAAGCTTCGACAGTTAACTGATGTTATATTTAATCCATCAGGTATTTAACTTATACTTTATGAACATGGAACATGAATGGTGGTATCATAACTCGACTTACAAACTAACTTAAAATAGAATACGTACCCCCACATAAGATATCAGCAAAATAAACTAGGCACACAAACAGGGGATTCATTAAAATGACAGGCCTGGGGGAGCTTTACAATAAGTAAATTTAATTTAAAACTATGCTATTTTTACATTATAAACATATTAATCTTGTAACAAACACACATTATAACACCTTAGTTTCATATTTTTTTCTGAATGTAATATAACACATTACTTCTGTTCTACACTGTTGGTAATATTCTACCACAAGGGCAGCCAAACTTTGTCGTTTAAGGGGCACCTGAAGGAAAGTTGAGAGGCATTGCAGTCTTCTGAAAATTCCACGTTATTTAAGAAGTGGCTTGTTCTTTCAAAATGTGGATCAAGCCCAAATTGAGGCA
Organism: Timema douglasi; assembly: GCA_901482245.1. Taxonomy (NCBI): domain Eukaryota; kingdom Metazoa; phylum Arthropoda; class Insecta; order Phasmatodea; family Timematidae; genus Timema; species Timema douglasi. Next base: position 292,487 of record CABEEJ010000242.1, on the reverse strand, counting down.
AAAAGTATGAACATGTAATATTGTGAAAAGTCGAACTTACCTTGCTTTCAATGCCATTTCATGCAAAATACTGTATCAATAATATCAAAGTAAATGGGTAGAATCATAGATCTAGCCTTCCTCAAACAAATAAAAGTAATTTTCGACAGGATCACTACAGAACATCATAAGATAATTGGTATAATCGTAGAAGTTTAAGCTTCAGAACTGCAATTTCTATCAAACTAACGCAGGTTTGGGGATATTAATTTCCTTCAAGCTGGCGGTGCATCTAAGAACAAAATTATATGTCTGAAGGTCATAATGTAGGGAACTAGTTTTAGGAACTATAATTATATGTTCAATATTCATCTAGGGAATGTGCAAAATCATGTATGAAGGTTATATTGTAGTGAACTAGTTTTAGGAACTATATGTGTTCTCCAAATGTGTGTTGTTCAAAGCGACATCATTTATTTAAAAAAACCAATAGAGTATAATCTAGTTTTTAGAACTACATGTTTTGAAATACTTTAAAATTAATAGTATGATTCTCATTTAAACCTTGTTTGGGGGAGCTTCATTCCCCTAAAAAAGGGGCTTAGAGACGCACCTAAACTAAGATAAATAAATAATAATGAAAGTAACAGATTGCACTAACTCATTCATAAACAATTAGCACCTTGGTGACCTGGCGGTCTAGGGGTAAGGTGTCAGACTTCTGTGCTGGCAGCTGGGGTTCAATCCTCAGTCCCGGCACAGATTTATCTGATTACCAAACCCTTCCTTCACCTCTGACAAGACATCTTGTGAATGTGGGGAATGTCAAGGCCTCCACCATGGTTCGGATTCCACGTTAAACTGTAGGTCCTCCATTTCATCTCACAATCACCCTACCATTACACATTAGCGTAAGTGCGTATAGCCCGAACGGGTAGTAAGACGCGGAGATGATAATAATAATAATAATAGTAAACTAGCACCTTCTTAAGATCCCCTTTCTCTTAAAAATATTCGGCCTCTCTAACCACTCGACCATGTGAAATCGGCTCTGATAATGGGTTTGTGATGCTCTCCTCAAAGTATCACATTCCGTATAAAAGTATTTGTGCATCTTTCTACGATATCATCCGGCTTCCGTTGGTACTTGAGGAAATTATTGTGCCCCCCTCCACACCACCACCCTCCCAGTGATATACCGGATGTTCCACGCACAGGTTCCTGCCATCCGAATTCTTCCCGCCATACAACACAACCGAAACCTTTGTACTACCCTTCCACACTATCAGTATCCTGGCTCAAAGTTGAACAGTTCTAGAGTCGAGATAGCTCGTCAGTGAAAGATTTGTCTATGGAAATAATTGTGATAAAAATTATCAACATAAATTTTATATACAGTGTTGTATCGAGATACAACTTACAGACTAACTCATGTACGGAAAGAGGCACTTTAATATCTAACTTTGTCACAATAAATAACACATTCACAAACATTATGACAAGAATAACTTAGATCAAAGGGATCAGCACTCGCCAGAAAAGAGAGAGCTTAAAACCATCATAAAGGGATGCAGGGGAACGCAACTTATGAGGTAGAAACCTTGAGCTCCTGTGTCAAGAGTCCAGCAAGCTAGCGCTGAATTGACTCTGTTGGTCCCTTTGTTAACTCAATAAGCAGCCTCATGAGCTCTACACTGGATATCATCGCTGAGAGAACTGCATGGGTACTATTGGAAAACAATATTGGTTGTCATTCTCTCGTTTTTTGTGTGGTCAATCTTCGCTCAAATATAAGACAAGTTTTGCAACGCTGGTTAGTCTAGGTTGCCAGCAGCTCCCTCTTACTCCAGCACACCACCTTCTGAGATAATTGAGACTGAGGAGATTTGGCAACAGTTAACTGAGAAAGAGCGAAGATAAAAGTTTTTCTCCATAAGACCTGCAGTTCCCTCAGCAATGAAATTGGGTGTAGATCATGGTAAGGAGATTCCTTATGAAAGGACACTCATAAATATTACCTTTTTTATTGGTTCTATGAAACGTATACTGTATTAACTATATACACTATATGATTGTATCAACACACGGCTTACATACTAGCTTATCTCTAGGATAATGCCTAATTTCTATGCTTATTAATCCGTCACTGTGTAATGTTAATCCTCAATTTCACCAACTATACATTTTTTATCCATGCTGGTAAGCGATTCTGGGACACTGAGCTTCATGGAGAAATTCAGTACCAACTGAGCTAAAGTGTAAGACAGAAATAGCGTCATATATTAATATAGAATTTTTATTACTGTTATTATTTCAGAAACCTTACACAGCAAGCGATTCCTGATCGTAGATACTTTCGAACCAGCGGTTTTCCTCCCTTTAGTTATTATGTTGTTAATGAGTTAATCTAAGTGCTAGGGATGAGAAAATTGATTCCTTTAGAAGAGATTTATCCTCATTAACGTGAAAATAGTATTAATAGGAAAACCCGACAAATAATCACGTGTGAAAAACCACCCTCAGTGTACCACACTGGGATTCGAATCCCGACCTCATCCATCAACGCTGACCGAATGCATGGCAAGTTTCACTCCCAAGTAAATAGTGTGTTTTTGTTTTTCAAGTAAAGGTCAGCTACCGCATTCGAATGTGGCGCTCATATAATTCAAGTCAGATGTACCAGCTTCAGAAAGATACCACTAAACTCGTCAATCCGAAGAAGAAGTATTGATCAGTGCTACATGGAATACCCTTTATAGAAATATTGGAGTAATTTTATATAGTAAATTTATTGATATAACCTGAAAATAAAACCGGTTATTAAAAAAATAGCTTTTTTTCCAGTACCCATGGTTAAATTCTTCAAATTAGTTTATTTCTTGTAACAGTCTCTTTAATCTTTAAATGACAAAAGGTGATTAAAACAAAATAATACAAAGTGAAATTACTGAATTATTAACGCCTATCACCCACCTCGATGACCGCATGGTGTAAGACTTCACTCTCGCAATAGACTAGAATGTCGATTACGGGGATATTTAGGCTCGATCCCAGTTGGGTGTAGTGAAGGTGGTTTTCCTAAATAATTGTTCACCCTCCCTCCACGCAAATGCTGGTACACTTCTTATAATGCAACCTTTTCTTTTTCATCCCTAGCACTAAGGTGTAAGCCAGTTTGCCAGTGATGAGCGGGTCAGCTATCTAATCTCGGGTAGGTGTATTGAGTGTAGTTTTTCCTTAATAGGTTCTAAATCTTCATCCACGCAAATTCGGACACATTTATAATCAATTATAATTATCTTCTTCGTTCCTAATCTATTAGTGTAGTTAAATGTGTACAGCCCGGACGGGTAGTAAGCAATTAATTAAGGTACAATGAGAAAAAAAATGACCAGTTTATTTTAGATATTACCCATTCTACATTATTCTACTACCCAGAGAGAAACAATTACCGTCAATAGGCTTATGTCTTTAGTGTTAAGTCCTTCTGTCCTAGATTAAGTTAGTTCGTAAGTCAAAAATAATGTTTTGAAAAACATTATGTCTGTAAATTGCAAATAAACGCCTTAAAATAAAAAATATATAGAAAAAGTAAGATATAGGGCTAGATATTCTTTATTTTATTTTAATCTTTTAACGTTTAAGGGGATATATTCAAAAAGGTTTTGGTAAGGACTTAGTTTAAAGGACTGAGATGAGTAAGTATATTATTCAAGAAACTCGCCAATATTTAACTGGAGAGAGGATGTAAGGCCACACAAACTGTGAACTAAAAACAAACGCGCAAGGACAGGATTAGAATCTTAATTTAAAACCAAAATGCGGATACAATTAACAATGTCCAATATCGAGAACAGTTGTTAGAACTATAATATATTTACCTTATAAACCACACTCTTGGTTAGTTCGTTAGGTGGTTGATGACAAGTAAAGTGGGTCTTTGTTCGATTCTCCGTGGCGTCGATAAAGATATTTTACTTTTTGTTTTACGGTTCGTAATCCAACTTGTACGTATGTTGATACCTAGAAATTTGGGTTGGATGTGTGGTATTAAACGCACTGTCCTAAGTTATGTTGGATTGGAAGTAGTGTTATGAAATAAAGTGTATTTTAAAAGTGCTCGTATAGTACCCCTATTAAAAAATATATAAGTACTGACCTAATGCAAAAAGAAAATATTCTCAGTAATGCCAAAGGACTTTCAATTCTCTCTCCCAATTAGCTCACATGCTTCAATAGTTCATTATTCAAGGTCATGTTTGGATGTTTACGTTGATTGTGCTGTCTTAGGTTAAGTTAGTTTCTATTTCATTTGTTTAAATGTACTCCGTGTCAAAAGTGTGTGCTTGCGGAATGCTTTGGAGATCTTTTCACACGTGTGCTTTCCTATTCTTGCTCTATGCGAATATTGGAACATTTATGATAAACTCACTCTTTGATACTGACACTACGTTCTAATATAGAAAATGATTTATACAAAAATCCAGATTGGTGGTCGCACGGTCTAATATGTCACTCTCGTAATATACTTGGTTACTAGTCACTGAGGGGGGAAGGGGGGGCCGAGTTTTCGTATCTAGGTTGGGAGAACTGAGGGTATTTTTTCGTTAGTAGTTTCCCACCCTCCCTACACGTATATGCTGCTATATTTCCTCTAATATCCAGCTTACGCATTCGCACATCAGTGTAAATATGCGGATAGCCCGGTTCTAATAGTAAGACGTGGTCCATGTAATTATCGGTGTCAAGTATAATGGGTCTGCCATTATCAAAATAATATTTATGGCAACTAGCCTTTAACTATTGGTAAAGTCCATCCACGATAAGTTAAAATCTAAATCTTCCGCAAGCTCTGAAAAGAAAAAAAATCAGCGCGTCTTACCTTACTACGTATACAGGCTAAATATAATATAATAATTACTCTAATGGGATAGGGATGAGGAAGGAATCATTTTAGAGGTAATCTACAGTAGCTCCATGACTTCTTTGGTGCTGACTGAGAGCTCACATCTGACGGCCTTGAAAAGTTACCAGACCAAATTATGTATCCCCACGCTGAACCATATGATCTGCAAAAAACATGTGTTTAGCAGTTGTCACTTCTGACGGTCAAAATTTAGGTATATACTTAAATGTTGACTGTCAGAAGTCAGCTGTGAACTGTCAGTCAGCACCAAAGAAGCCATGGGGCTACTGTACCTGCATTAGCTTGGAAGGTGAGTGGGAAACCGTTTAGGAAAAATCACCTTCAGTAGACCCAACTCGGATTCTAACCCCCTATACCCCCTATCATCAGCAGGCCTGTTTAGCAAGAAAGTGATTCCTTGGGCCATTGGGCCACTAAAGCATGTAACATAGTGTCATTAATGTATGGGATTGAATCGTACGTTTTATTATAAATGGGTATATATTTCTGTGAATATGCAGGCCATATGTTCATGATAATTATAACCCTCAATACACACCGAGTAAAGCACAATGAACTGTTTTGAGTTCAAATTAGGTAAGTTTCGCTGGTAAAGAGAGAGAAGCGTTGGCACCACTGCTCTGACCTGACCGAGCGAGTCAATGACGTCACGGCCGCACGTGTCGAGCCCGAGAGTTCAGTAGCTGGAGAGTCATAAGAGGTGGGAAGCGGTAGGGGAATGACGTACTATGACGTCACACTGACGTCATCACCAACCCTCCCTTCTCTCCCTCCTTATAACGGGCACGTAACGTGAGCTATTTTTAGCCACTGTGTCCCACTTTTGTTGCTTGGCCCAGGAAATTTAAGTGTCCACAATATCTTCTGAATCCATTTTTAGAGCGATCGTCCTTGAATAGAGAGTTTCGTGATAGAGGAAAAAAATTTGTATAATCTACAAGTTTTCTAACTTAAATAAATATGTGTCCTCCACACAAATACAGACAGCTTTCTCACACCGACAAATTGATTTACAAAGTATGGAAAACAAGGTTTATTAATATAAAATAATTTATAAACTAGCTTTATAATACGGTATTTATAGCCCTTTGCTTACCTGATGACTACTCTTTCAAATAATGCCTCTAATAACTATATTTTACCAATACAATAAATATTTGTAAGTTAAATGAAATAAAAAAATATGTTGATCTAATTGTCAAATATAATCAAAGGAATTCAAATTTTACCTACTATATATATAGTTTGTACACTTCGTTTCCATGAAAGTGGGTCGGCTTATCTTTTGATGGATTACACTATGGTGGTATCTTATAGGTCTCACCATAAAATAGTCAAGCAAATTAAGCCTACTTTCTTCTTTCCATTATGCTTTAGCTATAAAATACCACCAAGTAAGATGATGCTTTTCAAGGTAAACAGATTGTACATAAACATCTCAAGAGAATCATACAACTAAGCATAGCCTAGAAGATATGTTAACGATTTATGAGTCAGTTTTTTATTTAACTCAAATTGAAAAAGTTATTTTTAAAACATAAAATGTACTTGTAGTTTCGTTTTCTTTTTAAATTGTTTGCTGGACTTAAACATATTTCAAGGACATCGAATTGAATAATGGATGTTGAGCTAGCTCACCATCGGGCTGACAATTGGATTATCCAGGTTTTTAATGATATACAATATAAATATCTAGTTTAAAATGTATCTTGTTTGTAAGAATATGTAGTAGGGTTACTTTCTTACTTACTCTATGACATTTGTAATTCGAAAGTTCATTTCCGCACTTAAAAAGGTACGCCACCTATCCCTATCTTTAGGTAATTCTATCCAGTTCACCTCATTACAGCCTATCTCTTTCAGGTCAATTCTAATGCTATCCTCTGCCTCTAGTTCTTCCTAATGTCCTCTTACCATTGAGTTTGCCACAGGACCCTGAACAAGGCTCTAGAATATCTTATTCGCGCTGCATGTCCTGCCCACCGTACTCTGCGAGACTTGATTATCCTAACAATGTCTTGTGATGAGTACAGGGTATGTAACTCATGATTATGTAACTTCATCCGCTCCCCAGTATACTCATCCCTTTTTGGACCAAGTATATTCCTAAACATCTTGTTTTCGAACACCCTAAATCTGTTTTCATTGTGCAAGGTAAGAGACCACGCTTCACACCTGTATAGAGTAACCATTAGTAAAACTATTGTTTTGTATATTCTAAATTTTACATTCCTTAACAGCAGGCGAGATGTCAACAATTTACTGACCGAGTAATATAAGGTTATAGTAGGAAAAAGATTTATAAAATGTACCTTTTTTTACGGCTAGTCTTGCTAGTATTTTACCAAATTCTTCTTAAGTCAACAACCAGAATATTGGTTTGATGTGATCTCTATCCATCTGGAGCTGTACATGTACTCAGCCTATCAGCTGGTTAGTGCTGCCTACACTATCTGGTAGAAATCCCATGTACTAGGTGAGTTCAGGAAGTGTGGTGGTTCCCCGTTACCTTACACACTGAATTTCTACGAGCGAGCGCTAAAGGGCTCACTAATTTTACCAGGAAAGGTATTTCCCCGTACTTTCGAGGGTTCTTTACACTCCACAATCGGCATGAGACCGACAAACACGTGGTCCTGAGGAGAGCACTTTACCCCAAGGTCACCGAGGTCGACATCATACTGTATATCATTAGCATTATTGAAAAAGTAGTGATACAATCTATCAAAAGTAAAAACTGTAGATCATATTACTTGACGTATTAATCTATGAAAGTAGTTTTAGTAAACATGGTAACTGTCGGACACTGTTCTTTCTGCTAGAATCCCACTATATCTCAACTGATGTACAAATGCATGCCGAGCTTGAATAACTGTCTATGTCACATTAAACCTAATATAATGGATTGTAAGAAAACTATTTCGATATTAATCAAATTACAATTGTTTATTCTGCCCCATATCTGCTATAATATTAGCTGCATCCATGCGTTTATAAAATACAATGTATTTACACTTCATTCTAAACTAGATCTCTAGAAGAACTGACTAATTCGTAGTGAAGCAAATATATTTTAAAATATCTGAAATCCTTGTTTGGAATTTACTACTTTGGTAACAGTAAAAAGGACGAGCCTCACTTATGAGCAATAAATGGTTTTCGATACCATCTGAGACCGAACCAGGTTCTAAACGGTACCCACGAGAGATCTATTTACCAACCTTGGAAACGAGACCTCTTTACCTGGTTGTTTTTTTTTCAGTCCTATGCGCCTGAAGCTTGATTCACATGTTATCCGAAAGTAGGACGCAGTATATGTTTGAATGGCGCAGCAATTCACAATTTGGCAGTGGAAATGTGTTGATCCATGGTGCTTTGGACTACCCACTTCTCGCAGTTACTATAATTTCAATTTCTACTTTAAGACCAAGGTTATTACATAAATTTAAAGCGGTAAGAATAAGTAGGAAATTTTAAAGAAAGTGCACTTACATTAGCGTGGAGAAAAGATGGTAAAACTACCATGGGTAGTCACATTTGGAAAACCAGATTCCAACGTATCCGGCTGAGATTCAAACCTCAACCTCCTCGCCAACACCAAACCAGTACGTTGCGAGACTGACGCTATAAAATAATTAGCTACTGTGTGGCCACCGAAGAGGGCGACGTAATTAATCCAAGCACACGATATGGGGAGAATTATTCCTTAAAAAAAATTCACAAGCAATAATTTAGAGAAGGTTGACAAATAGAAAAATTCTCTCTCCCCAAAGCGTACCATATCATAAAATTGACAGATTTTATAAAAATTATATTTGTTTTCTATTTTAGATAAACATTTGGATGATAAGGGTCAAAGGAAGCCTAATTCAGTCACTGCCTGTGCCTAAAATAATTTTTATTTGCACTTAGATTCACTAAATGAAACCATGGAATGTTGGTGGCGATTCCGAATAGAAGAATAATAGAATCCGAGTTTTTTAGAGAGAAAAAAAGTCTAAAAATAAAAAAGTAGCTATTTTTGATGGGGCTAAGTTTGCAGGGTTGCATCGCACCTGAAAAACTGGAAGATCTGGAAAAAAAACAGGGAAATTTGTTTGTATCATAAAAAAAATAGAAATCATGGAGTTTCACATCAAAAAACTAATAAATACACTGGAATAATTGTGAATTTGGGACATTTATCTTCAAGCTTTAAATAGTAGGGCTCTATTATAGAAGAGAGAGCGAAATGAAGAACTACACATGCTCATTCAAACAAATGTCTTATTTTCTGCTGAAACATTGGGTTGCATAAAGGTCATATCATCTTGTTCTAAACACCAACCACACAAATTTATACAAACCAATTTAATGAAAAATAAAATTTAATTCCTCTAATTAATCAATTAAAGTTACTGTATCTGTAAAAATGAAAATCCGGCTTGGGAAAATGGAAAACACGTGGAAATGTGGAGTAAGAAAATAGTGGTAGCTCTGTCTTGGCACATTTCCTTATAATACATCCTCATACTCTCCTCATAGTTGTGATGGTTTAGTTCACAGAAAGTCGGTGTTGCTACTATTCACCATATGCATCATGTTTTCCTGTTTCATTAGTTTAGTCTATGTATATATTTATTCCTTACCGCGTCTTACAACTTGTTCAGGTTGTACTCAATATGATAATTACTCTAATGGGGTAAATTTGACGGAGGAAACTTTTGGATGTAATTTACCCGCATTTGCGTGGAAGAAGTGTGGTAAACGTTTAGGAAAAAACACTCTCAGTAGATCCGATCGGGATTCGAACCCTGATCTTCCCATTATCAGCAGGCCATATTACACTAGAATGGCGCCTTTGTACACTTGCCCACATATATGGTTTCTTTCTCACAAGAACGTAGTGTGTTATTATTCGTGTTGCTTGCAATAAAACAATAAATACTTCTCCCGAAACGGTGAGCATGCAGACTAAAAGTCAAGCTCACTTAGTCTGACTTTCCAGTAGTGGTGATGTAGGGGTTTGAATTACAACCGGGTGCACTAAGATAGATTTCCTAAATGACTTCCCATTCTCCTTCCGCGCAAATTCAGGACCATTTCCTATAAATTCTACCCTAACCCATTAGCTTAATGAAATAGAGATATTCCGGATGGGAGTATAAGTACCAAAAGAAGAAAGATTTTCCCCCGAAAATTCTGAAATAAAAGAGTTTTCTCTTGTACTTCGGACCAACAAAAAAACGTTCCACACTTTTAAGAGTATTTGTTCAGTTGTTTTATTTTTACTTCTGAATGTTTGATTGTACTAGTTTCATTCCCTTTCCCCGATTTACGTGCGTCAAACTATTTCCAAACACACAAGATAACTGGGTCTATACTAAATGCGAACTAGCTTGAGAAGGAGAAGACAAAGCAAACAAACCCAGGGCAATGATGGTTTGCAACCGTCAGCGAGCAGCGAGCGCTGCGGTGGTGGAATCAGACATTTATTTTGAGGGCGAATGAAGGCTATGTAATTAATGTAAAGAAGATAATATTTATATACATTTTTTCCAAATTGTAATTTCAGGGGCACTTTAAATGAATGTAGTGGTATATCTTTTGAATAACATCTCGTAAGCCTGGTCTTAAAATTTAGTCCATACCTTTTAAGCGCTACAGTTCAATTCCTATAGGAATAACCTTATCTGACAGCTATAAAAGCTACTAGACCTACTTTCAAGTATCCATACGTCAATTTTATGTTATTTTCAGCTGTGATTTTTGTTATTTATTATCAATACCAATAAAATTAAACATAAAATATTAGAATGTTTTCAATGTTAACTACAAAAAAGTTTGTATTGTTTCTAAGTTTCTTCCTATGAACCAAGGGCGTAGAAATTGTGGGGTATAAAGGGGAGGAAGGGTCGTATTTACGTGTAAAATATCTTACTGGCTATAGGATCCCCTTTATAAATATTAACTTTCCACGCCATTGATACGAACATTCTACAATAGTTATCCTACTTAACATGTTTTGGGTATCTATGAACTTATTCGCACTCTTTGAACATGTAACTGCCCCCCTTCACCCCCTCTAACTTATTGGGTGAGCCACTGTACGTGAAGCTGTAATTTTGTGTGAAGGGGGTTAGAGTTGTATATAAAAGGAATGGTCTTCAATCCAGATTTTAGTTAAATGAATCAAACGTCGAGAAAGTCGAATGGGGGCTTATTATTTATTCAGTTTTAAATTTATGTTTTAGAATATGTAAACGTATCAAACGAGAAAAGATGTCAATTGCGTAACGAAAGTCTAAACCCATTCCGAATCCGTTTAAGTGACACCAAATTCACAATTCATAAATCCGAAAAAGCATTCAAAGAAAGAATGGAGATAATTCCGGATATCATTATAAATTATCTATTATAAAAAAAAAACAGAAAAAAATCTCAATTTCAGAATGATTACTATTGCTTTTGCCTGGAGATTGTTTCAATATCAAGCGCTCATAACCAAAACTGGAAAGGTATTTAATCCGATCATGAATACTTTTTATTATTTTTATGTGGTAGATTAACAAAATCAGGAATGATTTACATTCCAGAATGGGCAAACCTTCCAATGTAGATACGTTCCCAGATTTTAAAGCACATTTTTGTTTCAACTAGAACTCAATCCAAAATGATTTCTATTCCGACTTCCTCGATATTTTCTTAATTTCACTAACATCTGAAATGGATCCGTGTGGATACAAACCCATCAACCTTCTATTTTTACATCATTAATTTATTGTACTATTTTCTCATCATTATTTACAAGGTCATACCAATGCAGGGAGAAGACTGATGGGGGAAAAGGGGGCGCAAACCCCTCCCGAAAATATGATTAGTTCTGTATTTTTGTATTCCTGTTTAGTGTGCAGGCTAGTGATTTATTTTGAGTTTCATACAGCACCTACAACCCTAGTTGTTGCTATTTTAACTTACATACTTAAATTGCTTCAAGTAGAATGTAATGTTCCAGAAAAACTTGCCATCTCCTGTTGACTTCGCCCTGAGCCACCTCAGGTAAGATCCCTCCAATACCCCCAACCTCTTTCCCGTAACATTTACAACCACTCTCTACGTAGTCTAAGTTCTGTTTAGGGGAAACTCGAACAGGTTAGCAACACTTGTTTCTTCCCATGACACACTGCGCGTGCGCGAATGGGAGTTACACGATTCCTTTCTCGCTCCCTTGAAGCCCTAGAGATAAACTGTAGGTTTGAGTTTGAGGGGGTGGAGGGGTAAGCTAAAAATAGGTCTTTCCCCTACTCTATTAATAGTCTTGCACGTAGCAAAACGACAAAGTAAAAAAAAAAAGTTACAGGAGCAGGCGCAGAGATGCAGAAGGCCATGCCAACACAAACAGAAAAATAAAAAGAGGAGACTTACAAAACTGGATTATATTAGAGCGCGTCTATCTCGTTATCTAAATTTCCTGCGTTATTAATTTCTTCTTCTTAACGTTATAATTATTTGATCATTGATGATGAAGCTCTCTATTTAAAATTAAATATTGTTAATAAACCATGACCGTATTCAGGAAATATTTTCAGGGGTGAGATGTGCTAAGACTTTAAGAAAATGTTAATGGTGTGAGAAAGAATGAATTAAACTGAAATTATTTCTAATTTGTTTCATTATTTTTTAAACTAACACACAACAAAAATGTTTTTGTGCTGCAATTTAATTTCTTGAAAGCCTTAGAAGTAAAAATAGATTTTAAAAGTTCTTAATATTTAAAAAGAATGTATAATCTAAACAAGTGGTTCCCAAACTGTGATACGCGTACCACCAGTGGTACGTACAATTATTTCCGGTGGTATGCCGTGAGAAGCCAAATAAAACAAGCAAATAAAAGTCGGAAAAATATAGGGCTTGATAAAATCTTATAAAATATACAACGACCCAGTCTAACCAAATGACAAACAAATATAAACCGTGGTTAGAGGGGTGGCAACACTGATTCAAGCTCAGACAGCCGGTGCAGTCTTTCAGTTTGTGTTATAACATCCCTGGGTACAAATTAAAATGTACCGAAATAGTAGATATGCAACATGATCTTGGGGATACTACAAATTACGAAAATTGATAGGGTGGCACGCGATTCAAAAGTTTGGGAACCACTGGACTAAACCATAAAAAAAAAAGAGCTATCTTTACGGTACAAATCGACGACACTACTTGGGAAATCATTAATGCCATATTATTTTTTATACTAACAATACTCAAAGAGTAATAAAATGAATATTATTTTAATTCAGGATCTAAATTTCACCTGATTTTATTTTATTTGGTAATTTCTATGGGAGACGGGTAAGGGGGATAATGTGATGCCAACCCTAAACCAACATCTATTCCCTCCACTTGGATGTGGCCATACAATATTATAATATGCATAAATGTTATTTTTAAAGGAAATATTGCTATGGAGCTATTTACATCTCAGCACATGACTTCCAAATTAATATATCACTACTAATCACGTACCATCACATGTTGTATTAGCCGAATTTATTGTCAGTGTGTTAGCTAATTAGTGTATACCCTCTCAAACTAGCCCAAAAAGTTACTAACAAATTAAAAGGCAAGACACGCATGTTTATAGAACGTTATAAGTATTTCAAAACTTGTCCTAGTCTAAGCAACTAAAGCTAGGAGTTTTCAGATTACAATTTTTATTATTTACCCCGTGAAATAGATCTATACAATACAATACTGTATATCATACTCCAGTGTAATGCGGGTTGTATTGTCATCAACTTTAAGAAACCTTTACAATAAGTTTTAAACAATATCTCGATAGTTTGTTTTCTTGGTTAATACATTTTATACAAGGATTATTAGTGGTTTTATCTTAGAAATAGATACCGTAAGAATAGATTGGTGAAAATGCACCCGTATTAGCATGAAGAGAGAAGGGGAAAATCACCATCTCAGTTGATTATGAATCTACTTACTGCCTTAGTACACCTGACCACTGGGTAAATAAGTGATTTTAAAATAAAGTAAACATATATAATATTAAAAAGGCATATTCAAATGATTTGGTAATCTATTTAAATCCTATATTTAAGATAGTAATGACTACTGTTATTATTATTATTATTATTATTATTATTATTATTATTATTATTAGCACCGCGTCTTACTACCCGTTCGGGTTATACGCACTTACGCTTATGTGTAATGGTAGGGTGATTGTGAGATGAAATGAAGGACCTACAGTTTAACGTGGAATCCGAACCACGGCGGAGGCCTGACATTCCTCACATTCACAAGTTGTGATTAATACACGTCTTGTCAGAGGTGAAGGAAGGGTTTGGCAATCAGATAAATCTGTGCCGGGACCGAGGATTGAACATCGGCCGCCAGCCCAAAAGTCTGACACCTTACCCCTAGACCACCAGGTCACCAGATTGTAATCGAACGACTGTTAAATAATTATAGTTAAGTGTCTGCACGGTGTGGTGGTTTAGTTTATAATATGCCAATCCCTTAACCTCTATACTTCTCTTTGCCATGGCATTAAGATATTGCCTTATAAAAAAACAGTATTGTGTTTTGCTATACAAACATGTTTTGAAGAATAAAATATATTTTTACGTCACAACATTTATTGCGGCTTTTTACTAATGAAAATCAGTAAATTTATTTGCCTTTTACTCTTATGGATAATAAGCCCGGCCTTATAGGTTTAGGGGGAACATATTTTGAAAACAGTTAAGTACTTCATGAAATAATTCAGTAGTCTGTGTGTTTTTTTTACGTCCACCTCATCTTACTACCAATCCTGTCATTAATATGGCAGATATGAGTGAGCTATAGCTTAAAGGAAATCCACATTTGTTTGGGGAGAGAGTTGCAAACTATTTAGGATTAAAATACCTTAATTAAATCCCACTGGGTTTCGATTCCCAACATCCATGTTACCTCGAGCCAAACCAAACCAAATCAAACACCTTAACCCAAGTGCCGGTTCGAAAATACTGAAATATTTCAATGCCAATAGTCAAGGAAAATCCATTCTAAAATGCCAACTTCCACATTTTTTATTGTTGCTTGCTAATATCCACAAAATAAGGCGGGAAAAAAGCCAACATGATATGTTATACCCTTCTTAATTATCTAAGACAATATTTATGGCGGACTGTAAAAAATAATATGAAATGAGCGCGCATCAAGTGTAAATAAAACCCACTTCGGTGGACGCACAAAAAAAGGCGCCAGTCTTGTCTGGATTTCCAGTGACACGAAAAGTTGGTATTTGAATCCTGGCCAGGTATACGAATCCTGGCCAGGTATACTGAAGTGATTTCCCCTAAATGTCTTTCTCGCCTCCCTTCACGAAAATGTGGATACACTTTCTTTATACTTTACCTTCCTCATCACCTTATCTCATTAGTGTAAATATGCTGATATCCCGGACGGGCAGTAAGAGGTGGAGAAAGGGGGGGGGGTAAATAAAGGTTAAAACAATTTCAAGTCTAAATATTTAAGAGCCCAGCATGAATGAAAGATTGGTAATATTTTTCTGCAAAATATGCAATTAATAGATATTTACACAAAAATTTCGTGAGAGTTGTTTCAAATAACTTTAACTTAATATTTTAAAATTAATATCAAAACATACCTGGATAGTTTAGAAATTAAAAAGTAGTGCTATGTGACAAAAAAACTTATCAGTAATAATTTTAAGTTTATTTCAGTTATTTTAAAATAATAATAGTACTTATAAGAAATAAAATTAAATGCTTTTGACTAAATTAACTACTTGGTCATTTAAATACGAATCATGATCAATGTTATTGGTTCAAATGTGATCTAACCATATCAGAACTGTATATACTTTGTTATCAGTAGAGACGTAATTGTTGTTTGCCTTTGTCGCCTGATACAAACTGAACATTACAGTTCTCCTCTTAACATTATAATAACAAATTAAAGTGCCCTCAGTCTAGTATCAGCCATGAACAATTTTCAAAAGAATAAGTGTAACTAAATGTAATTATAGCTAACTATAAATAAGAAGCATTTTATTCGAGGTTTTTCTAGCTCTATGAGCAATTAACTAATATAAGATAATGATAGCTACTCTTTTTAACAATAAAAATCTTCACCGACACTCTATACCAAAATAAAACTTTTTATTTAGTGAAATCTAACTATTTTATCAACCACAAATCAAGATCTCTATTAACTAACCCAAATTTAAAATGTGTTTTATAATTTAATTTTATTATTAAATACAGCATTTGGAGTTATAAGATATAGGCCAGGGGTTAGCAACGTGGTTCCGACGGGCACCATGGCACCCTCATTAAATATTTTAGGCGTCCACTTTATATTTTGTAGTTTTGTAAAATTTTTGTTAAATAGTTTTGTTTGATAAATAACAGGATTGTTGTCGAGGATTATTTTATATTAAATTTATTTGTTATATAGTCATCATTAGTCCTCAATTTATTATTCCATTAATATCTTCATAAATAAATTTTTAACAATACGCCCACTTTGTAGCATGCTTCAAAATTTGAGGTTCAAATATTTAAATCTGAAGAGTAATAATATTATAGTTTATGTTTTGTTTATTATATTTAAAAAATGTATATGCTCAACTAATCACGAATAAATACATAAATAAAAGGTAAAAATTCAAATATAAAAATCGATATTTTTCTTGGCGCTCCCATATTTTGAAAAATAGATCTTCATGCTCAAAAGGTTGCCGACCCCTGATATAGCCTAATTATTAGTATGTGAATTTCGCCTTATATTTTTTGATGCTACAATATGCGTTACAGGACTGTACGGCATAAAGAAATGAATTCTATCTAACGGCGTTAATATTTCCCGATTTTTAAAAAGCCTTTAAAGAGAGCGTACAATACGTTTGATCCGTTTGTCTTTAAAATAATTTTTTAGTCAAATTTTGATAGATTATGAGAAATTTTAATAGTGTTCCGTGATTTTTTCACACCTTAAAATTATTTGAATGTGGAAAGAGAGACAACTTTTTTTTAACATTATTTGCACTTAATTAAGGTAGTGGGTAGAGCAAATAGTAGTGGAAATGCACCCGTATTTTCGTGTAGGGAGATTTGAGCCCTTATCTCCCCATCTCCGATAGATCGGTTGTGAAAGTGACGCTTTACATCATTCTACTGACTACTTATGCAGGTTATATAAGATATAGGCTAATAGTGTGTAAAATTCACCTTGTATTTTTCGATGAGACAATAGTTTTTATTCATTTAATGAAGATACATAATTAGTTGCTTGACCTTCGTTAATTTTTAAGTAATGTCTGTCATTTTTTTAGGCGTCAAATTCTATGAGTTAATTTTTAGAGGGAAATCATCTTACTGAAACTCTTCATAGATAGTTTAACACTTTCACAATAACATGCTGTGATTCTATCAGTGTCATACAATTACTAATATAGGAAGAAAAGTGGAGTAAAACGACTTTTGAAAAATACACCACACTAAACGGATGAAGAAAACATTTGAAAAATGTAATGTAAGCAAATTTGATATATACCTCATAAGTTATCACCAGCCTCTCAGATCAAATAAACACCACTTTACAAAACTTCAATTTATTTAATTTAAGTTTATTACTATGTTCTTACAGTCGATTCACCATTCGATCATTTACAGACAGCTCAAATAGTTACTAGATCTATTCGTATGTATTTATACGCAAAGAAACGTGATCTGCATCTCTAAATGTTGCCAGGTGGAGTCAATTTTCACTGTTGGAAACTAAATATAGTGTCTTTTAAGTTTGGTTACTCTACAATCACTTATACTTTTTCGCAACTCCTTAGAGAACGAACATATTGTGACTGTCAAAATAAATTGAATTCAAGATGTTTTTGGATAGTGACGTTTCATAGCTCCCTGAACCAGAAAGGGCGGTTTTCTAGATTCCGGTTTTCTCTGTCTCAGCCTAGAGCTGAAATAATTTTACTAATCGGGATAAACCTTGGTGAATAAGGCTTTCATATGTTTATCTAGAGGTATACTTAAAAATAGCTATCCACGCCTAAAGTTAAAAGTAGTTTACTTAAAGGTAAAAAGAGAAAATAACATTTTTTTTTCAAAATCCACGCTAATGGTTTTTGTTAAAATTCACATATAGACACGGTTTAATATTAAAAACTAATTGACACATCTCATTTCCCCATGAAAATGACTTATAGTGCACTTTACATAAGCAGATATCTCAAATTCTGATCAAATCTTTGTAACTATTCGAGATAAGAAATAACTTATCACAAAGTCGCAGGACTATTAATTATTAAAAACCTTTTATATGAAGTATGTTTTTATAAAACCAATATTTTACCAGCTATAAGCAAATATTTTTTTAAAGTTATTTCTGAGAAATGGGAAGTTAATTGGTATGCTCTTTGGTGAACAGAGATTTTAGTTTTTCCTCAATATATTTCTGTGACCGTGTATATTATTTCGTTGCCTGTATCTCATGAGTTTTAAGTAAATGTCTCAATTTTTATGTAACGTAGCGATAAATTATTTGCGGTACTGCATATAATTTATTTAATATTATTTAAGACCCGCATCGATATGCACGTGGACTAAATGTCAGGATCATCAAGTCTAGTTGTCCGGTGAGGAGTAGGGACTTGAATCCCAGATGAGTGTATTTTGAATGTTTTTTCCAAATGTGGTTCACTTTCCCGCCACGAAAAGGCGGCTACATTTCATCTCAATTCTACATTTCTCATTGACACCCACTTAGCACAGTGTCTTACTACCCATTCAGGCTATACGCTATTAGCATAGTTAAAACGCTATAGATGGGTAAATGTAAAAATATAAAAGGTTTGTCAAGACACTGGTAAGTTTTTATAATAAATATCTTAAAAAATGAATTAAATCTTTTAAAAATGACACATATTGTATCTAATCAAAGAATCGCAGGTAACACAAGTTCGATCAATTTGTTATAGTCGCCATATTTTCCCTCAGCTCCCCCACTCTCCTCCCCAGAGCATTTATTTTAGGTCAAATTTGTGTAAAGTAAAGTAAAGCCAAAAGCAAAGCAGAGAAAAGCAAGCAAAACCATGCGGGCAGCCAACAGTTCAATAATAATTGGACGGCCGCTCCTCCATTCCTTCTGTTTGTTATCGGTAGTGGTGCTAGGGGGGAAGAGGGAGTATCGGGTTAGAGAGGATGGGAGGGGGTTGTCACGGGGAGGGAGGATCTCTGAGTGACGTCAATGATGACGTCGGCCCCGAGCGCTCATTAGGATCTTTGGGTCGAGTCGGGACCCTCTGACGTCACTACGTGCCATGAGCAAGCCGAAAAGGGGTTGGAGAAAAAAACGTTGAATATGGAGGCTGGAGGGGTGGAGGGAGTCGCTCGAATTATTTGATAAAGCCAACACACCTAGAAACACCCTCGAGATTCTAATTCAAAAACCTGATGTGTTATTTTTTTTATTGAAGGCCGTTTTCGAAAGTGTTCGACCTCAGTTTACGGATGTTGACGGTGGCTATGACGTCCGAGCCTGGTCGGATGGACGGGCGGGCAGACTAGTTAGTTCCTGCTGGCAAGGCCGAATCATATTCAGGTCATTCAATAGGGGGCTAAGAGGGGAAGGGGCTTATCTTTACGATACTCTTTTTAAGGGTCTTGTATACCAATCTTGAATGGAGCTAGGTGAATTGGATTAACCACACCTTGTTTATGAGCACGCTGACTAAACGTCAACCTCATATAATATGGGCTACCAATGAAGGGAAGGTCGGAGTTTGAATCCTGGCCAAGTGCATTGAAGGATTTTTTAAAATCCTAAATAGCTTCCTAAGATACCTGCACGCAAATTCAGGTAAATTTTCACTCAATTTACTCTCCTTATCAAATTAGTGAAATAAAATGCGGATATACTGGATGAGAAATAAGATGCGGCAAAAAAAAAAAGGTTGAATTATATATTCTTATTAATACGTTTAACACCAGGGTTGGACTTCCGATGACTGGAAGATCGGGGTTTGAGTCCCGGTTGAGTGTACTGAGGGTGGTTTTCCACTCTCCCTCCACGAAAATGTGGGTAAAAACCCTTTAAGTTCAACCTTTCTAATACCTGACACATTAGTGTAATTAGTACATATGCATATAACCCAAACGGGTAGTAAGACACGGTGTTAAAAATTATCAGAATTATTAACGACATAGTCTTTTGGTGTTAGAAGGAGGAGAGTAATTAAGAGGAAATACACCAGCATTCAGCTAAACAAAAATCGCGTAGAACTACTTTCAAGTAAAAATCCTCCACCACTTTCACCAAGTCACGAGCTCCTTGGCGAGAGTCATAAACCCCAGTCAAACACGATGGCGTTGGGGCAGTTCCTCCCGAACTACACATTGATAAACGTGGTTAGTCGGGTGGCTGAATAATTCCAGTACAAGTCCAGAAGAGCCTGGTTTGAGCCTTGTATGTGGCGTATTTATGGGTTCGTCCTTTTAATCCAAAAGTTATAAATACTTTATGGCTCTAAGAGTGATTTCACGAAGGCTGGGGTTAGATTTTGACCCTCATATTAGATGTATGCTGGTAAAATCTCTCATCGTAATACCACTTCCTTAGATGATATATTTTGTGCTGTTAGTAGACAGTATCAGACCTTGAGATTATCAAAAATATATGCTAAAGGTGTTGCTCTGGGTTAGGTTAGATACTAAAGAGCCCTATTCTGATTCAGGTTTAATTCGTACTTACTTTGTGGTAATGGGAGCTCGAAAGTTCATTGTCACACTTACAAAAGTACGCCACCTATTCCTATCTTGAGCTAGTTCTATCCAACCCACCTCATTACACCCTATCTCTCTCGGTTCCATTCTAATAATCCTCTCATCTGCGTCTAGGTCTTCCCATTGGATTTACCAATAAACACTCTGCATAAAGTTCTAGGATCTCCCATTCACGATTCATGACATGCCCACCGTAATCTACGAGACTTGAATATCCTAACAATGTCTTGTGATGAGTACAGGGTATGTAACTCATCATCCTCCACTCCCAGTAGCCTCATATCCTTTTGGACCAATCATCTTCCTAAGCATCTTGTTTTCGAAAACCCTGAATTTGTTCTCGTCATGTAAGGTAAGAGACCATATTTCGCACCCATAAAGAACAACCGGTAAAATTATTGTTTTGTGTATTCTGATTATTACTATCCTGGAAAGCGGGCGAGATGACAACAACTTACTGACCGACTGTATTATTTTCCTAGTTTCCAATATAATGTCGTTATTGCTAACTAAAACTTTCCTAAACATTTAAACTCATTAACGCTGTCAAATGCTATGTTGTCCACAGTAATCTCTAAATTATCGTCCCAGCCTGTGTTATCTTTGTGATTATATACTTAGCCTTTTCATTGTTCACTTCTAAACCTAGTTCCTTAGTAGCCTCTAGTAAAATATCTGCATGTCTTACAACACCTTCCTTACTATTGCCCAGCAAAGCTAAATCCTCTACGTATCCTAATAGCTGCAATGTACCGTTGGGTGTAAACCCTTCTCTACTCTCTTGCATTGCCCTATACTCTAAGGCTATATTGAAAAGTAATGGGGAAAGTGCATCTCTTTGTTTCAACCTATTATGAATTTTGAAAGTATCTGATAGGTGATAACCAACCCGTACCCTGCCATGCGTATCAATCAAACGTATCTCAATTAACGTTACAAGTTTTTTGGGTATCCTAAGCTTACCTAAAATTTAAAATTATTTATTTATTGTCCTTGAATAGTAGGACTTTTTAAATTCTATGTATAATATTGATGAACCATTATGTTGTATTCCTAATTTTTCCTCTGATATTTGCCGCATGGTAAAAATCTGATCCGTTGTTGATCTATTTGTTCGAAATCCATACTGATGGTCCCCAACTATTTCCTCTGCATATGGCATCAATCTCATTAAAATTATGTTAGATAAAATTGTATAGCATGCTGGGAGTAGTGAGATTCATCTATAGTGATTACACTCTGTTTTATTTCCTTTGTTGAAAATAGGTATTATAATACCTTCCTATCTTATGTTTCCATATGGATTGCGGAACATAGCAATTTATTAATTTCTATTACTAACTTTTCATCATCTCCCCTTATTAACTATGCTGGAATTGAATCTTTACCTGGAGATTTATGATTCTTTATCTTCCTAATAGCTTATTTGACTTCATTAATATTTGGATCTAGGGTTAGTGGCTCACCAGTATGGATTTCGATACCCTCGCTCAATACAGATCATTCATGGACATTCAAAGTATGCTTGAAGTGGCCATACCATTTAATCAAAACCTATCTCGTATCTGCCATTAGGTTATCATTCACATCTTTCACTAAATTGGCCCTAGCCCACATACAAAGAAATCAGTTAATGCCTAAATAAAGTTACCTGATATTATTTTTTCTATTTTGTTCTATCTCACTAACATTACTCATTAAATAATCTATCTTTTTGTTTCTGTATAAGGCACTGGCTTTACTTTTAGCATTGCTAAATGTGTTTAATCTCAATACACTAGGACTTTCAAACTAATGTAATATTGCTTCCCTTCTTTATTAGTTTTGAACATTCGTTGTCAAACCACGGTTTCTTCCTACACTTTTTTTTTTTTT
>CABEEJ010000242.1:246346-269904 GCA_901482245.1 Timema douglasi | reverse complement strand
TTTTTTTTTTTTTTTTTGCAAAGACCTACACTATTCTTTGCTTCATATCTTCTATTATTCCTGACAGTTTACTACCAATAATCTAGATTCATGGCTTACGTCTCGCCTTTTGAGCACTCATGTTTAATACAAAATAAATAAACTATTTGTTCCAACGGGAGAGCTTTATAATAATTAGATTTTAAGAGATGATAATAATGTGAAATACTCACATCGGTGGTCACGTAGTGTAAGGCATCAGGCTAGCATAGCAATATGGTGAATTGTCTGTGAAGGAGAGGTCATGGTTCAAATCGTGGCCAGGTACCTCTGGGGAGTGGTTTTTTCAAATGTTACGCATCACTGTAGTTTTACAGCCTCTCTTCAAGTTAATTTGGGTGCACTTCCTCTATAATAACCTTCCCCTTAGACTAAGCCGTTAGTTACCTAGAAGTTAAACGTAATAATAAAAAAAGTGTGCCTAGCTTTAATTATCTGTTTATAATTCTTACGTTACTTTTACTATATAATCTCTCCTCCTGGCTGATTCCTTAGTAGAGGGACTTACATCAAAATGGTTCAATGGCTTGAATAATAATGGTAGAAGTATGTTTTTGTTATCTTGATGACACAATTCTAACACTAGGGAATGCTTGTTTGGATTAAGCTGGTAGATTTTTACTTTACATTATAGAAAACTAATGGTTTGACCCATTCTTAGCATGGGCAATCCATATCAAACTACATCAAATTAGAATTTCAACATCTGGCTGCCAACATTTTGATATTTTCTGCTTGTACAGTGCAATCCTGAATTAGCTAGTTATTCACAAACCAATCATGGCAATTAATAAATTTTTAAACACTTTGAAATAAATATTACCTAGTCCACAAACTGAGTGCACAATCGAATGCAATCCCTTGAAAACACAATATTTAGCTAAGCATGATCATAATATAAATTAAACAAGTGATAGTCAATGTTAATGAAAAATGTCGTAAAAAAAAAAGAGCCTTACATTCCAACAAAAAGCATAAATAGATAATAGACTATATTGTAGAAACATATTAAATATTGGGCAGCATGATTTCTCAAAGAGATTCACGATCCACAAGCTATATCACTATAGTTTATTTTAATTTTTATAACGCTCCTACACAGACGCTCATTTATCCTTTGATTTTTAACTAAGTATTTGCAATACTAATGGATCAACTTTAAGATAATCTTAAGCTTTTGTATTCTTTTATTTTTATATATTTTATCCTGCCTTTCAAAGTTAAAGTTTTTCAACATATCGAGATTTTTTTTATATTTTTAGTTTAGGAAATGTTTAGACACCCTTCCATTTCTCAGATCCTGATTTTTAAATTACAACTTTCCAACTATTACGGCTATGTGGGGTGGTCCTTTTACCAAATTGGTGAATTTAAATTCGTGCTAAAAAGTAGATTTTCCAGTTCTTAAGGAAATATGTCAAATTACTCGCGCACTATTTTTCTGATCTCAGATTCCAAATTTGAAACCTTTAGACTTATTTGGTCGTATTATATGGTTTTTTTTACGTACCTAACCAATTTCAACTGTAAAGCACATCTAAAATACTGTTCTATATTAATTGTATATATATTTTAAGCTCTTCCAATTTTTTGTTTCAGTTTTAAAATTCCGTATGTTCATACACCATTCTATTCGGGAAGGTCTATTTACTTATACGACAAATATAAAATTAATATTTTCCAAAGAATATTTTTATATTAGCTTTTGAAATTTTAAGGGGACCCAACCTCATTTTCCCCTTCTTCATTTTTAAATTTAATAATTTTCAAAATTTATATTGTTTGAGATGGTCCTTAGACCCGTCTGAGTAGTGGCAATCGTCTAGCATGGAGAAGAGGTTTATTATTCTAGTTTTGGACATTTTGAGACCTCCTATTTCCCCAGGCCCAGTTTAGAAATTACAAATATTTAACATTTATTTGATTATTTGGAGTGATTCATCTACATTCATAACAAAATTTAATTTTCTAACTAACTTAAACATTTTTTAAAGTTGTGTGCCCCCCCTCCTCTCTCATTTTCTGAAGTCTCATTTTGAAATTTTAAATATTCAGATATGTATCATTATTTGGAGTGGTCCCTCTAAACCTTCTGGCTAAATTTAAGTTTTATACTACATATAGAAGTAGCTTTTTCTATTAATTTTGGAAGTTTTAACTCCCCTCTGCATTTCTCTAACTCCCACTAGTAAATTTCAAATTTAAGCCTTATTTGGTTATCTGGACCTGTACTTCTACCTCCCTACCACTACCACTCCTAAAATCTTTTAGTATAGCATCCTATTCCTAATTCCTGAAGTCGTATTTAAAAATTAAAAATCTTCAAACTTAGATAGTTATTTAGAGGTGTAGCTTTACTTTTCTGCCAAATTTCACTTTCCTACCACACTGAGAGTTAGTTGTTTCTATTATTTTTGTAAGTTTTGAACCCCCAAACTCCTTTTAAATCTCCTGAGAGATTTTAAATTTTAAGATCAGTTTGATTATCTTGAAATTTCCCTTACCTGTCTGCCAAATCTTTCCCTAACTCATCTAAAAAGTGTTTTTCTAATTAAAGCCACTAGAACCCTATTTTAAGAACTCCCATTTCTAGATTTTTCTGGTTGTAGAGGCAATCCATCTACCTTCCTGACAAATTTAAGCTTTAAACTATATTGCTCAAAATGGATATCTGGGGAGCGTTTTACATAATATCATCCCCGTGTATTTGCTTTTTGGATAGATAGTCATTTAAAGGTACCTACCACTGCCAACTATTTTGAATTATTTTATTACAAACTTTTATAGACTATAAAAAGTATGTGCGCTTGTGCTATGTATTATTTTAGTAGCTTCATTTAAGTTGAATGGTAAAATTAGTTTCCATACCTAAGCCGATAGTTAAAACATTGATTAGTTCTAAATTTAAAATATAGACAGGTATCTTAGGGGAAATATATCTATAAAAAAAGTTTTAGCTCTTAGCGAAAAAAAAAATTGCGATTAAAGCATAATATAAAAGGAGCAAGATATTGGCCTAATTTATTTTGTCAAGTCAAATTTTATTTCAGATGGTATGAACCAACTTTATGTTATAGTATGGTGCTTAAAATAAGCCCTAAACTCCTTTATAATAGAGATAAATTACTTAATAAACGTTAATAAATATGCTATTGTGTTTAGATGTACCTGTATTGTTTTATATCACGAGATTGTGAGTGAATGTTAATGTTCTATATTCAAATCATATTTTATGAATAATGAAATACTTTGGATTGGTAAATTAAATTTACAATAATTGTTAAGTTTAATAAATAAAGTGTATTTATGACATTAATGTTAATCTCAGCATTAAAATGTATTCTATTTTTAATTCTTAGCACTGTTACATGCATATTTTCTTTCTGAGAAAAATTGTATTGTAATTATTTACAGAGAATCACAACTTTAAGCCTTGTGTTTCAATTTTGAGTTTATTAATGAAAATTTATCAATCATGGGATCAAAATTGACACATTTTAAGTCAAGATAACATCTTTAATCAGATAATTTTTAAGGTGATTAATTGGAATGGCAGCTAGAAAAAGAGCCCTTCCACCAAAACTGTTTTTTGAGATACAAACGGTTAAAGTTTTCATTCCTATCACAATAAATGCTTACTAATGTAATATATAAGTAGTTATTTTTAGAATACAATAACCTTTTTCTTGACAAAATCTGTGGAAAAAATGGTTGAGAACCGCTCTTTTTATTTCTAAAAATGATTCAAATGAGAAATGTGTCGTGAGTTCCTCTTCTTGAGAACCCTTTAGATGTATGTTTGAATGTTCTAAAAAAATGACCCATTAAATCTTCTTTTGTTTTAGTGCGCTTTTTTGTATTTAAAAAATAGATATTATACATAAAATAATGTGTTTCGCTGTAGAAAAATATTATTGATAAACAATATACAAATTTGTGAAAAAGGAATATAAATCATTAGTAAAAGAAAGTTCAAGTCAGAGATGTACTGTACTGTACATAAACTGAGGTATTATTCTTTCTACAAGTTTGTAATGTGGCCTTTAGCCTCAAAGTCCAGCTTTGATTCTTCATTCTCATCCTCGTCGTTATGTTCTACCGGAGACGCCAGTGGTTGGGTACACTCTTCGAAGAAGAACTGATAAAAATATTTGATTTATCACCCGAGACACGTGTTTAAGGTTGAGTTATTGGGGTACAGTTTTTAATACCTGATTGCTTGATAGACTCCACAGTATGTTTTTGATGCCGCAAGAGTCCTACACGATTTGTGTATCAGAATACAATACTGTTGTATCCTGAATGGAAATATTTTGTAGACTGTTTTTTTTTCTCAAAGAAGGGAAGAAGCTCTTTGTTCCAGTTATACACGATCGACAGATCATGTATGAGGTGAAATGGGTATGCATTTTCATGGCGTATCACTATCTTCTCCAGGTATCCTTTTGGAACCTCAGTATATTCTATGTATTCTCTTGATAGTAGACCTCTTAACTTCGAAGTTTCAGTCAATCTGTCTGTGAATGCCCCCAAATGGGAAATATATGGACAATGTCTACAGAGTACAACACGGACACCCAGGAACAAAACCACATCATCGTTTATTTTTATTTGGTTCACCTAATCCATCTGATAAGAAAACGATTTTTTTCCCGTAATTGGATACACTTCGAGTTACTTGAGTTTTTGAGCACGCAGACAAATATGAAAGATGCTACAGTGTTATGCCTCTTTTTACACTGCGACTCCCGGAAAGTGTCGAAAAAGGATGATCCATTATTGTGCAAATGTATTGTAAAGTATACATTATCGGTTAACTTTAGGCTGTTCTATCCTCCAATGCATTTCAGGTTCCTCAGCCAAACTCATGCAACCAGCCAAAAGAATATCCTTGGATTCCTTGAATTCACTATCGTAGAATTGTGCAAACAAGTATCTCCGCCCTGAAGGAGTAAAACGTTCAAAGCACAACTTTGATCAACACTATTTATAGCAGAAAAAAGTTTCCCTTTCATTTTAAATACATCCACTTTATTTACGCGATTTGGCCACAGTTTTCTTTCCAGTTGCCCTTTCTAACTGTTTAATTCCTAACAGCACTTAAAATTGAATAATCTAAAATATACTGACGGTTAGCTATTCTTTTTATTTACAGACAAAATAGATCACAATAAGCCACACAAAAATAAAACCACAAGAAACTAACATTACCTTTGTCAAAACATGCTCATCAGCTGGAAAGTATTGCCCGCTACACAATAATTGCTCTACCATCGTAGCAGATCAAAGCCATGGGATGAAATGTTGCAGGTTTATAAAGTAAAGTACGGAGAATTCATTTCTGCGTTCTCCAGAAGAATGTCCTAATCTTGTAGGCCCTTTTACTAGCCATCGCCCCAATTTTATACACCACCCGCTTCGGTGGCCATATGGTCTAAAGCGTCACTCTCGCAATAGATTAGACTACCGACGACAGGAAGCTCGAGGTTTGATCCCGGTCGGGTGTGCTGAGGTTTTTCCTACGTGGTTTTCTGCTCTCCTCCGCGAAAGTGCGGGTGATCTTCAGGTAAATTCAACCTTTCTCCTCTCTAGCAGAGTTGAGAAATTAGTGCATCGACGTATAGCCCTAACAGGTAGTAAGACACGGTGCTAACAAAAATTAACAATCAATGAAAAAATCAATTTTGGGAGATATTATTATATTTAAATCTGTATTTATTTATACTCATAAACCTTAAATAAAATATACATAAAATACATATTTTTCTCATTTTGAGAGTATTTATTCAAAATATAAAATATGTGTTTCCTGACAGTCAAAATGTGCCTTTGTGCTGGCGACTTGATCAAAACTGTAGAATGCGTTAAAATTTAGTTTATAACGAAAAAATAGCTAAACATGTGTTACAATCAAACATATAAATACATATATGATCACCTATTTCTAATATAAAATAAAATAATGTATAGCGTTTGTAGATCATATTAATGTAAAGGAATGGTTTTATTTCACAAATGTGTGACTCAATGTTTATATATAATATGTAAATATCAACATTTTATATTCTTCGTATTTATTTTTCTTGTGTCATTAAAAATACTCGTGTAATTTCACAATAATCATTTGATCTTGCTTGAATACTTTTAAAAGGATCATATTTTATCAATTTTTTCCACATTTATCGAATTACGTTGTTTTCCTCAATAAATCAGCCTAAAAATATGTATTCTGTAGTTTAATTTGGATAAATACTTTTGAACATCACAAAGCTGAGAGAAATTTCATTCAAAATAAGAATTTTAGAAAATTATTCTTTTATTTTTTCAGTTCAATAAAAATTTGCAGGAATAAAAAAATGCTTTTCCTAAAAGTGTTTTCTTCTTCAGTGTTATTCTATTTTTCAAAATATACATTTCTATTTCTGTGCCTAAAATTTGTTTTATTGTTAGGATGTAGTGGAGCGGCTCTCCGTCTGATTATTGTCAGCATAAAATATAGTTATACCTTGAAATTAGACATGTTTGTCTTTAAATGTGGTTGTATGGAGCTTGTCTTTTCAGTTAAAATAGTATTTTAAAGTTAATTATATTAATGATACTTACATTAGATGGATGTCCATTTAAACTATTATGAAAGACAGACGTAACCAAGCGTCATTAGATCTCTTGTAAATGCATATAGTCAATTATTGTCATTTTAGGACTAATTTTAAGACCATGCCTTGTTTACACACACAATTCAATTATTATTAGAGCTAATTTTGAACAAATGCAAGAGATTGAATAATTTTAGTTTGTCATAAGTGTTCATTAAATATTTCATAAACGTATGTGTTCCTTTTACATTTTCCATATGTTTACATCAAACAAACTAGTGTTCTATTTCTAGTTTATCTTAATAATCTCTAAACCTGTATTTATTTTATTTATAATACAAATATATCTTTCTGTCATAATACATATGTTAATATTCAACTCAACCAGTAGTATAGTTTTAGTTTAGCTTAATTGTCTTTGAAGCCGTATGTATTTTAATCTTATCACATATATGTTTATGTCCAACGCAACCAGTGGTATATTTTTAATCGTTCTTAATGATCTATGGAACAATATTGATTACATTAACATACAAATATATATTTCCATCATATTATATATGTCTATATCCAACTCCATTTATTTATATTTTATATCCATATTCATTCCATTTATCATATAATATGTATTTCCATCATATTATATATGTCTATATCCAACTTCATTGATTTATATTTTATATCCATATTCATTCCATTTATCATATAATATGTATTTCCATCATATTATATATGTATATATCCAACTCCATTGATTGTATATTTTATATCCATATTCATTCCATTTATCATATAATATGTATTTCCATCATATTATATATGTATATATCCAACTCCATTGATATATATTTTATATCCATATTCATTCCATTTATCATATAATATGTATTTCCATCATATTGGATATATTTATATCCAAAACTCCACTGAAGGTATAGTCTGTACAAATATGTATTACATTTATCATATAAGTATGTATATATATATATTATTTATATTTACGTCCAAATCATATATATGTTTGTCTGGACTACATCACTTTTATACCAGTTTTGTGGAAAGATTAGCCAGTACTAATGTACAGTGGCCCAGCGGATGTCCGAATGTACTAATCGTACATCTTTCCGAGGAGGCTATTTCCATGTCCTGATGAGATGAGATGATGGGGAAAGCAAATATAAACTATTAACTTAACTTAATCTTAACCAACCAAACACTGTTGACCGTTGGGATGATTCCCCTCTCTGGAAAATTACCCATAGTACCAGCTGGGTATTTAACCCAGGACCCTAGGTTCGTAGCCAGGTGCACAGACCACTATACTATGGAGCTGATTACGTTCTAATCATATTCTGTGCTTTTAAACTCAGAAACAACTTTATATATTGTAGATCCAGTAGCTTATTCCCAATCTTATTTTGATAAAAAGTATTTTTTCAAACAATATTTTTCAAAGAAAATTGACAATTGTTATAATGAATTGAATAAATAATGATAAAGTAAAACCTATGTTGATCTATTTTCAACTAAATATTTAAGAACCTTTTAATATATGCGTTTTTAGGACTGATATCCAGGAGTGTTGCTGCCGTATTTTATAAACTTAGAAGATTAATATTTGTTTCACTAGATCTACCTTAACTAGCAGCACATCATTACAAATAATCTTTATCATAATGGTGTCTTATTGGAGAAATAATGATACTTTTGACGTCATTACTAAATAGTTATCAATAAAACTAGTATTTTAAAACACAACATTCTCAATATTGCTGCCATGTTCCCAAACAATTTGTGAAAGTGGGGTGTGGTCAAATTAAGCAGCTTTTAGAAATAATATGTATTCAAAAGTTAGGAATAAATCAATATTATTTCATTTCAGAAACTAATTTACTAGTTAAGTTTAAAATTGTTTTGTGTCAATATGAATAGGAGGTTATTTATCAGCTTTTAAGCAGACAATTCAAATACTTATTTGGAGGTTATAGAAATGAAAATGGGGATGTTTAGAACAAACATTTTAAATATTCCTAATTACAGCTATAAACTATTTTACTTACTTCGAATCGAAGTCCTTGTCAAAGGTGAAGGTTATTATCAGTTTTAACTTCCAAGTAGGCCCTATAAAACATTAAACAAATATTGTTATTTATTTGACTTTTTAACAGTGCAAATCCTATAAACATAAATGTTCAAGTTTATAAAAGCAAGAAACATGCTTTAAAGTGAATTCCATCAAACAGATACCTCAAATATAGGCCCTAATAATTTTTGTGTTGTTCAATACATTATGATATAGGTTAGAACTAATATTTAGTTATAATTTTGGTAATAATTGTATGTGGTTCTGTAAAACCATCTATAAATTTAATTTAATTTATCGTATTAAATATATGTTTAAATATATGATGACTCATGGGTAATCGGATTCGGAACCTTAAGCCTAGCGCGTCATTGTTATAATATTTTAACGGAATGAATCCAGTACTAATGGTCATTCTGCACTGATAGACCCGTAAGATAGGTGAATACCTCAAATATATCAGGAACACAGCCATCACTGACACCTACGATTGTACAAATTTATTAATAGTTGGCCTTCCGTACATGATTGTGCAGAATAATCTTTGGTAATGGTATATTGCCACACAGTGTTTTAAACTATGAGTGATGAATTACCCTCAACACTAGATGTATCTTTGAGATCTCAGGGGAAGAGTGTTAATGCACTAACTCAATAGTACCGGGTTCAATTTGCACGTACAATAATCATTTTTCAACTACAATGTATTTGAATAAACCTTTGAGCACGCAAGTAAAACGTTGACAAAGAATACGCCACACAATCATAAATTAATTAAATGTAAATTTAAACCAAATACATTTAATTGCACTGCATTAAAATAACGACTATCTCTTGTCTTTCCTTAATATTACTTGAAACGTATAGCAGTAGAATTTACTGTATCTTTTAAAGGTTTTACCCTTTCTTGGTCGAATAGTAGCTATCCTTGACTTCGAATGGGAACGTCGTTATATCCATTTTAAACTACCCGTCCCAATCAATATCAGCTGAAAATAAGTTTAAAATCAAAATAAGTACTTAAAAGACATGTTCTAAACAATGTTTCACTATTCAACAACTATAAAGCTGCCGAAGAACAGCTCCATTGGGACGATACTGATATAATGAGTGTACTTTAGGTAGTGTTGCCAACATTAAATTGTAGATTTTCCTCATCAAACTTCTAAAACATCTCATTTTATAAATCATTGCATGCGTTTCTGGTTTCTTAAAAAATCTTGTTCTCATTTTATATAATTTGCTTTAATTGTTTACTAATCAAGCAACTAGCTTCACAGGAGTTAATTCAGAGTTTTCCTTTGTCACCAGAAGCTCCTGAAGAGTACTTCCGGTATACATTTAGGCCTACATTTAAAGTCAATGTATGCTATTGTTTAATTTTGTGGAATATCTTATAATATGTTGTGTGTTTTAAAAGAAAGCGGTTCTACTTACTAGGAATGAATATGAACAAATAATTTAATTAGATATTATAGAAGAAAGTTTTAAAATGGATGCTATTTTATTTCAAAAAATAATCTGAAAGATAGTGAACAATTTCCTAAATAAGCCTAGATCTTTTAGAAAAAATATTCATTAACTCTAAAGAAAAGTCATACCTTTTATTTAATAGGCCTGGATATCTTGGAAACATTACCATTACCATAATCTGTAAAATCAGCTTAACATACCATCATTAATAGGCCTAATTATTATCTGTATATAAATATATATATCATGCTATATTGAATAATTGAGGCCTTGGTTAATCTTAATTTCCTAAAGATTCCTAGCTATTAAATAAAGGTATAAAGTTTCCTAAATATTAAGCAAAGAAGGCCTTTAATAATCTAAAAGCACTAGTTATTCCTAAATATCAAGTCTAGGAATTCTTAAAAGAGCTAGATTCCCTAGTCTAAATACAAAGTTTAGTAAATCTTTAGTGATCTAAAGTCCTTAGTTATTCTTAAATACCAAGTCAAGTAACTATCTGTTGATATAAAATTCCTGGTTATTCTTAAATACTAAGTCTAGGAGATCTTAAAATATTTACATTCACTTGTGATTCCTAAATTGCAAGTAAAGGTGGTCTTAAATTATATAAATTCCCTAAGTATTCTTAAATATCAATCAATGAATCCTTAATTGATCATAATGATCTAGGTACTCCTAAATATCATATCTAAGAGGACTAAAATGAACTAAAATCCCTGGCAATTCCTAAATATGAGCTCTAGGAGCTCTTGCTTTATCTAAAAACCCTAGTTATTCCTAAATACCAAGTCAAGGAGAGCTTAATTGATTTTAAAATCCTAGCTATTCCTAAATACCAAGTCTAGGAGCTATTGATTGATCTAAAACCCTTAGTGATTCCTAAATACCAAGTCTAGGAGATATTAAATGGTCTAAATTCCTTTGTGATTCTTAAATAAGTTTAGGAGATCTTAAATTATCTAAATTTATTTGTGATTCCTAAATACAAAGTCTAGGAGGTCTTAAATTATATAAATTCCCTAGGTATTCTTAAATATCAAGTCAATGAGTTCTTAATTTATCGAAATTCTCTAGGAATTCCTAAATACCATTTTTAAAAGGATTAAATGTACTAAAATCCTTAGCTAATCTTAAATACCAGGTCTAGGCGCGCTTGAATGATCTAAAATCCCTATTTATTCCTAAATACCAAGCCAAGGAGCTCTTGGTTGATTTAAAATCACCGGTTATTCCTAAATACCAAGTCAAGGAACCCTTGATTGATTTAAAAACCCTGGTGATTCATAAATATTAAGTCAATTAGGTCTTGATTGGTCTTAAATTTTTGTATATTCCAAAATATCATGTCTAGGAGTTCTTGATTGATCTAAATTCTTAATTATTCTAAAATCCAGGTTTAAGGAAGTATTAATTGATCTAAAATCCTTAGTGATTCTTTATTACCAAGTATAGGATAGCTTAAATTATCTAAATTTTCTAGTGATTTCTAAATAACAAGTATAGTGGGTATTACACTATCTAAATTTCCTGTTGAACCTTAATAACATGTCTAATAAATCTTAAATTATCTAAATTCCCTTTTGATTTCTAAATAACAATTCAAGGAGATCTTAAATGTTTTAACTCTCTAGTTATTCCTAAATATTAAGTCAATAAGCAATTTATTCATCTAAATTTTCTAGGGATTCCTGAATACCATATTTAAGAGGCTTAAAATTATCTAAAACCTTCAAATTTTTTTAAATGTCAATTCAATGAGATCTTTATTAGTGTAAGTCAAATTAAGGAGGCCTTTGTTGATTTAATTTACTCAGGTTTTGTAAATACCTAGTCAAAGAGACCTCGATTTGTCCAAATTCACAAATATTTCCTTGTCAAGTCAAAGAAGTTTTGGTTGATCTAAATTCACTAAGGTTTCCCAGACGTTAAGTAAATAATACCTTGGTAAATGTAAATCTACAAAGGTTTCTGATTGTTAAGTTAAGGAGGCCTTGGTTGATACAAATTCACTAAAGTTTCCTAAATACCAAGTATATACTTTAGTTGGTCTAAATCAACAAAAATTTCATAATTTTCAAGTCAAGGAGGCCTTGATTGATTCAAATACACCAAGGTTCCCTACATTCAAATCCACAAAAAGTTCCTAATTGCCAAGTCAAAGAGGCATTGGTTGATTAAAATACACCAAGGTTTACTAAATGTTAAGTCATGAATACCTTGGTTTGTCTAAATATACAAAAGTTTCCTGATTGTCAAGTCAAGAAGGCCATGGTCCATACAAATTCATGAAGGTTTCCTAAATGTCAAGTCAAGAATACTTAATAAGTCTAAATTTACATAAGTTTTCTTGTTGTAAAGTCAAGGAG
The DNA here is from genome assembly GCA_901482245.1 of Timema douglasi. Classification (NCBI taxonomy): domain Eukaryota; kingdom Metazoa; phylum Arthropoda; class Insecta; order Phasmatodea; family Timematidae; genus Timema; species Timema douglasi. Next base: position 257,344 of record CABEEJ010000242.1, on the reverse strand, counting down.
GCCTTGGTTGATACAAATTCACGAGGGTTTCCTTGATATAAATTCAAGGAGGCTGAGATTGATCTAAGTTTCTTAGTGTTTTATGAATGCCAAATCAATGAAGCCATCCATGGTTGATCTAAGTTATCTAGCGTTTCCTAAATACCAAATCAATTAGACGATGGCTGATTTAAGTTATTTAGTTTTTCCTAAATGCCAAATCCATGAAGCCATGGTTGAACTAAGTTACCTAGTGTTGCATAAATACCAAGTCAAGGAAGTCATGGTTGAAATAAATGATCTAGTGTTTCCTAAATACCAAGTCCATAAAGTCATGTTTGAACTAAGTTAGCTAGTGTTTCCTAAATACCAAGTCCATAAAGTCATGGTTGAACTAAGTTATCTAGTGTTTCACAAATACCAATTCAATGAAGCCATGGTTTAAATAAGTTATCTAGTGTTTCCTAAATACCAAGCCCATGAAGCCATTGTTGAACTAAATTATCTAGTATTTCATAAAATCCAAACCAATGAGGCCACGGTTTATCTAAGTTCCTTAGCGTTTCTTAAATGCTAAGTTAATAAGGCCATGGCTAAGCTAAATTCTCCATTGTTTCCTCAAGGCCTAGCCAATGAGGCTATGGTTGATCTAAATTCACTCGTGTTTTTCTGTAAGAGAATAGAATTTAATATAACAACGAGAATGTCTAAAACTGATGAGAATTAAGTAAATTAACTTTGGATTCGATTGAGTATATCATCGCACAACTAAAAAAAACTAATTTTATTCTAGAACTGAAATAGAACCCCCAATCCTACCCACTACCCGGTAATTCATCATTTCGAAAAGGAAAACACAATACACTGTTGATAGATTATTAAGTTATGTTAAGAATCAAACCCAAGATCCTTAAATCACTAGGCAAAGGTGCTACTGACTTAGCTAAGGGGTTGGACTGAGAAATAATATAAACTACTTTAAGTTAAGGCCATTTTTTACCAGATTAAAAATGTGTGGTTTTTATATCTAAATAAATAATTAAGATGAGCTAAGGATATAGGTTTGCCGCATGGCATGAGTGTTAATATCTAATATTTTACATAAAGACAGACAATGTATACGTAGATTATAAAATAACTGAGCAATTTATTCAAAATAAATATTACTTGTTATATGTTTAAAGCAAGGGTTGATATAAGGAGGCAGGGATGGGGAGGGTTGTTAAGAGCAAGTTAACCGGCCATTTGCTTGGAAGGAGGTTGAGAATCTACAATGAAATGTGGAGAACCAGTCCTTCCCACATACGTTCAGGATGTTAAGCTCGGACACCTCGGTAAACGATAACCATGTGCATTGTGAGTCTAGCCCCTTAGGCTTCTCGGCCACTGGCGGGGTTTAAAATAAAAGGATGAATTAAATAGCCAATATAGTGTAGTTGTTAATTACGGTTATAGCCGCATATAAATATAATTTTATTTAAATTGAAAAAATACACATGGACACAGAAGTCGCACCTGAGACTTTTGGCTTAGTACGCCAAAACTCTTATCACTGAGCTATCCAGGAGTCGTACGATGGACGATTTCCACAGGTCCATCGCAGACGTTGCTTTAAAATATGAGTGAAGAATTACCACGGGTATGGGACGACTCTTGGATATCTCAGTTGTAAGAGCAACGGTGAATTAAGACAAAAGTCCCTGGTTCGATCCCCGTGTCCAAGGTTTCATTTTTCAATTTTATTTAAAAAAATAATAATATCCTTCGTATTATATATAATATGAAGAGAGATGGAGTGGAGGCTCAATAATCCTCGGTGACTTCCATTGAAACTTAATTCGAATCAAAAATTCAATATGGTATTATTCGGTAAGTTTTAAATTTACAATAAATTAGTTTAAGGGTTATTGTTATTCATAAAGGTTTTTGAAACTGACCATTTTATTGTCATGATGACTATAGGAACGTTGGATACCTGTTCTAAGTCGGTAGCACGTTTGTACCCTAAACTAAAATTGCCAAAAGATTCAGCTCCGGTGAAATTGAGGCTTCTTCCCCTTTTACATTGATGAATTATCAGCTGTGACACTATTTATTATCACTAACACTATCTATTTTATAATTAAGTTGCTGTGTAAGTCATTTGATTATATAATAAACCTGTCCATAAAGTTCGCGTTATTTCCTCACACAAAATAAAAACAACATTAAACTATTGGGAACATTATACCTCAACATTTATTAACATTTCTTTTTTCAAACAAACATATTCTTTAAAATTATCATATCGAGTATATCTTTAGAAATAATCTATTTTAATATGTATAAATATTTCTACCGAAATACAACGTCATGTCTTTTCCATTTTGTATAACTATATTTATTGTCATTATATGTAATAATCGGACAAAGGATAGCTTATCTAAATAATTATGAACAACCTCTTTCAAAATTTTAAAGGTTAAGGATGACATGATGCTTGGTAGGATGGTATTTCTAAACATCTTCCTGGTAATGGTTTATTCTCGATAGTTCACGAGGCTTCTGCGTGGTATAATTTTGCTAGGGTAGCTAGAACTTAGCTAAAGGCAGGTTTACATGACGCAAGTAAATATGCGACTTGCCTCAAGTATATTGTCGCTTGTAAACATCTACTATCTTAATATTAGAGGTAAGGCAAGTAGTATGTAAGTAGGGAACCCAGGAGGTAGGTAAGGCAAGTAAACTACTTGTGTACGATCATTATTTTGCCTCGTATAAACCACCACAAGAGTGCTCAGCAGTCACCTGTGAGACATTTGAAAATGTCAGACTGAATCGTGTGCCACGCATCTTTTGCGAACAAGAAGAGTTCTAGGTAATGGGGCGTATTGAAGACATGCTGGCTACTTCCGAGAAACCCACGTCGGTCGCCACCTTGGACTAAATGTCAAATCATGGTTTGCCGGCAAAGCAGAGGTCCGGGCTCGAATCTCAGCAGGGCATACTGGGGGATTATTTTTCTTAAATTGTTCCCACGCTTACTTCACTCAAATGCGGGTATATTTCCTATAAATTATTAGTTTTTCATTCTTATAATCAACTATAGTAATTAAATGAGTCCAACCCGAATGGGTAATAAGAAAAAAACCTCAAGCACGTAAATGATGGACAGGTTGCTCACAGTAGTTTTGATTTTTTATTAAATTTTAAAAATCACTTTAAAAACACATTTACGTATTATTCTGCCTGGTATGTTTCGTCACAGTTACAGGATGAGTAAATTTAACTTGCTTGTCAAGCTAAGAAAATATATTTGGAAGGCGTATGAATACAAAGCTGTTTTTAATAGATTTTTATTAATCAGAAAAGGCCAGAGTTAATGTGACCGGTTGTCCTATATTATGTAATCACTTTAAATTTAATTTCCTCTTGTGATGTATTCGAAATAAATGTAGTTTACTCATTTAATAAATTCATGTTAGATTACATAAAGCAAATTTTAAACTATTCTTCAACCATTGAAACAAAAACTATTTCATTAATTTATTTATTTTGGATTTTAGGTTATGTCTGAATGTTCAAAGTAGACCAAGTAATGAAGTTACAAAATAAACGTTTGATGATATTAGTCCCTCCCAATTTTTTTTACTGAATGTAATAACTGGATTTCATTTGTTATTAATGCCACGCTTCCTACTGACCACTCAGCAACTTGTACAGAATATTAGCCTAGCCTACTTATTAATAGACAAAATAAAAATATTTATTAGATCCGGAATGAGAGATTTATTAGGAGAGAGCAGATAGCTTTGATACATTTCCTTGCTACAGAAATCACACCTAAATAAATATATTTGAATCAACCCTAAACAAGCACATATCTATGATTTAGTATTAATGCAAGCCTACATCAATCAAATTACAGCTCAGTAATTTAAAATTAACGTATTATGTTTCAAGATGCCTTAGTTGCATAATTGTCGTGACTATAATAGTCATCATTACGGCCCGACGTACTTGCTTAGACCGAAAATAGTATCCGGTACTTTAAAAATGAAAGGAAAATAGCACACTCATTTATATATGTTTGAAATCAAACCTATTTAACAAGTATCATAGTTCCTTTTGGATGGTTCTGAAAGGTTTTTAGAGTCCAAAGCATTTTTCAAAAATATGAAAAAAATAACTATAAAAATACATTATTTTAATTCTTATTTTGATTGATATTTAAATTTTAATAACTATTCCAATGATTATGTAACAGCAAAATAAAGATAATTTTCTTCGTATCTGATTGTAAGTAAAAAAAAAATACATTAAAAAAAATTATAGTTGTTTTACTATAAGATTGATTTTATGCTACTATACTTTATGTTACTATACCCATTCTAAAAAAGTTAAAGTTGTATAAAATAATATAATTTTTTTATTCATTTTACATTTATTGATAGTTTTATAAATACATTTGTTGCCATAAATATGATTATGATGATGATAAAATACAAATTTATGGTATCTATTAACTACACATTGTTGAATACAATTATTGGCATAAAATATTCTTAATTATAAAAATATTAAAAATGTGTAGACTAGGAACATAATGCTGCAATGTTAGTAAGATTAACCTAGGACAAAATATGATCACTAAATGATGAAGAACATATTTTAATACAGAACTAAGAACGTGACTTGTATAGATACTAATTATAATATGAATTAAACTATGTTGTCAATAAACAGGTCCGTCTTTATAGGAAAAAATATACATTCCCACTTCTCATCACAAGAACGTACAGCATAAACGTACTTTTGTCTAGCAAATTGGTGGAATACCCTGTTGTTACCTTTTAACCCAATGTTTGAACTAGGTCAAGATATAGTTGGTAAATATTATCATCAACATCATCACCCATTATTAAAATATTGACCATAATCAATATTTTAAAGAAATATGAATGTGAATTTCGCATTAAACTCAATAATTACACTTCGGCACACCTATTTGTATGATGGTGAAAATGATATTATAATCACCCAATCTTATAAAATGTTAACCAGTATTACTAACTTTTAAATCATTAAAGTCAATTTCCGGTTATTCTTGAGTTAATTTCGACACATCTATTTGAATAGTGGTGAAGATAATATTGTAATGCAGACATTCATAATGTGTATTAGTGAAAGGTGATGGATACTTCATCTTCGAAACTGAAAGGTATTTGCTTACTGTTTGTTTCCTGCACCACATCTTACTACCCGTACTATTATTACACTGTTGGGGTAGTTATTATCAAGGTTGAGCCTATAGGGAAGGTAGCCACAGTCACTTGGTGGTAGAGCAGGAAACCATTTAATAAAAACCACCGTCAGTATACCCGGCTGGGGTTATAAACCCGACTTCCCCATCACCAGCCAACCAGACTAGATGAGCTTGACGTTTAAGTCCACATGCTCCCGGTGAGAGTTTTACCCTATCATAGTGCTCCTAGGAGTGGTCTTATTCAAAATAGGTAATAATTTGTCGCCAACAGACAATATGTTCACTCAACGCAAACATAGTCCATGCAATGGATCCAACCCTTGGAATAGGTTTATCCGACACTCAGATGCTTTGACAATATTTTTTATTTAGCAAAACGAAAAAAAAAAAAAGATGAGTTCAATGACGAGTATCGAATTTATGATGGTCTTGTATGAAGTACACAATATACCTACATATATACTATCATATGCGGCTGTATTGGAAACGTGTAACTAAAACAACCATACTGTGGTATACAGTTCCTCAGAACTCGCTGGCCGCGTTTCATAAAGTGTTTGTTTTTAGAACGGAGTGGTTGAAGAATGTTTCCTATTTGGGGAGGCTGGGGGTAACTATGCTGGCTTAAATATAGTCATGTTTAAATATTCCTATAAGCTGTATACCCTATGTATCATATGATAAAAAAATACTTGTATTTTTTTCGATCTGGCCCACCTAGCACTTTCAAAATATTAATGTGGCCTTACGCTCAATAAATTTGGACACCTGTGGTCTAAGATGCCACTCGTCGCAATATACTGGACTGCCAATGACGGGGAGATCGTGATTCGAATCCTGTTTGATGTACTGAGGGTGTTTTTCCTAAACGGTTTCCTACTCTCCCTCCACTCAAGTGGGGGTACACTTCCTATTAATTCAGCCTTACTCCTCGCTAACACATTAAAATTCATGTTGACACAAAATTAAAATATTAATTTAAACCCAATTCAAGCAACTATGATGAAACCATTCTACTTTTTCTCCCTTAAACACTATAGTAGATTCTATAATTTGTTTATTAGTTTGTGCTGTAATTTAATCGTCAGCGATATCTAAACTTACCAAAATAGAACACATTTCCAAATATTTGTATTAAAAAATATATTTTAAATTATTTTTGCTAATCTAAACATTAGATTGGAAAAGAAAAACGTCCTATATTCTGCGTTCACGAACTGATTGACATTTAAGCAGAGCTCTAATTTTTATTTGCTGTCCATCCAAAAATTTCAAGTATTTTAGAAATTGTGAGAAATGAGCTTTCAAAGAGATAAATAACTATATTATTTGATATAAAAGGTTTCGTTATTCATTTTAGTCTTATGCACATTTTCATTTAGATCAATTTAAACTTGTTTTAAGACAATCTCTAGTTTGACAAAATCTATATTTTGATAGGTATATAGTAGGCCTTAAATTCACGAAGAAAATACCCAACTAAAATCCTATAGATACAAACTTTTAAAAAGATTCCATATTTTTGGCTAAAGACAATTTTTGAAAGCTTGTACCATTTTTATATAATAGCCTTATTTTGTTGTTGAGATTTTGTGTTGCATTGGTAAACCTTTTCTTTGTGTAAGTGCAAGTCTTATATATTCATAGTGGAAATATATTTTAAATATGAACAAAAGTTGGTCTGGTTCAAATATTAAATAAATTGGGTGGTTTTCAAAATGCCTTTTTTTTTTCATTTTTATATGTAACACCTAGATATACCTAATTAAACTTGTAATTTTCTTAAGGTGAGTACAAATATGAAAATATATTTTAGACATGGGGCAAAAAGTGCAACTACACCTATATTACTAAAAATAGATTTTAAAATAGTGGCTGAAGATAATAAAATCTATCAAAGGATCTTTTTCAGGGGGAAATAACTTCATTCCTATGAAAGATTGTGTTAGTAGTTTTGATAGAATCGTTACTAACATAATGCGTGTCATAGTTCTGGAATAAAGATTCATTTAGTTTAAATACTATTGTTTATCTACTTAAAATTCAAATGGCTATAACACAAGATTACTTGCTCAAACAAATTGTGTTTCGCTTTCCATATCGTTCCCGTGTTAAAAAATATGTTATACCTTTGTTTTCCAACAAACTAGTACTTGGTGCTTCTCATTTTAGTTTTGAGCTCCCTCTTAGCCCTTTTACATTAATAAACCATTCTTGAATTAACGATTAAGTTGTGGTCAGTCATTCCACTTTTATTATTATTATTTATCATTATCATTATTATTATTATTAGCAACGCGTCTTACTGCCCGTTCGAGTTGTACGCACTTACGCTAATGTGTAATGGTAGGGTGATTGTGAGATGAACTGGAGGACCTACAGTTTAACGTAGGATCCGAACCACGGTGGAGGTCTGGCATTCAACACATTCCCAAGTTGTGATTAATACACGTCTTGTCAGAGGTGAAAGAAGGGTTTAGCAATCAGATAAATATGTGTCGGGACCGAGGATTGAACCCCGGAACCCCATCCCAGAAGTCCGACACCTTACCCCTATATCAACAGGTCACCTACTTTTTCACTCATAAATACCCGAAGGTAATTTGATACTTACACGAGTGTCAAAATACCTGGTTATATATTCAAAACATATGTTTCCTTTTCAACAAAAGAATTAATCCAATCGTGCCCGGGAAAGTTATTGAGTAATCGTCTCTTTAAGAAGGATAAGCTCATAAATATAGATACGCATTTTTCGTTGATCATTCCTTGCTGCTCACAAACAAATAACTTACCGTGGTATTTTGTTGCTGGCTGATGAGTGGAAACAGCTTGAATCAGCGGGATATCTTCAATAGTTGACATCATCAGTTGTTTATTATAATAATTTAACGAAAATTTACTCAGCCTAATTGTTTGTAAATGAATGAATGTTTGTAATTGAAAGGCTAGACAACATACGTTTTAATTTCAAGAAAAATCCGAGAAGTGTTAAGCAAAATGTTTGTTTTAAGTTATTTTAAAGACTGGGATGATTTGTTCGGACATTTTCATTGTTATATTGTACTAGAATACCAGTTTTTAAAATCCGGTTCAAATACATTTTTAATAATAATTAAATGTGAAAAGAACGTTTGTTTTCTCAAGCACACCCTTAAGTGAAACACTTTTTATCAAATAAAGTTTTCGTAAATTTATCAAATATTCATACAGTCATTTTAGGGTCCAGTGCTCTTCTTAAAAGCATAATTTATACTTATTATTACTAAGAATTCACCAACAGGAAGAAGAAAAAAATTCATGGCGTCAGCCCGCAAGTGAGCTATACCAACCGGGCGGCAGCTAAATGTTGGCGAATATGTTGCCAACATTTGCGGGTATAGGGTGTCATGTTAGCGGCTTTAGTAAGCTCTTGAGAACTGAAAGAATGGGACTGATACAGTATACACTAGAACTAATGTTACTAACCATACTTGAAGCATTATGCCACTCCTACAATACATGGATCGAGAAAACGTTTTGGAGTTGACACCCTTTCTCCCACACTTGTCTTCTTGCTCCGTGTAGACGATGTGAGCACGTCATCACGACCAACCACTCCTCCAGCGGGTTCATAAAATCCAGCATTGTTGGACATTCTGTAGTCGTGTGTTTAGAAATATTGGGATTGTCTATACCAGTGGTCTTCAACCTTTCAAGGTCCATGGGCCGAGTTTTCTGTCCCTTGTTGGCTCGTGGGCTGCAATACTGTACCCACAATATTAGGATTGTAGGCTACACTTAATATATTATTTTTCTATTCGCGTTCCGAGTTTCTCGGTGGTGATGAGCGAACGCGAACATTCCCGACCGTGTTCGAACGCACCCGAAATAGTAATCTCGCCCTTGTCTCTTAAGAGTACAGGTTCAAGGTAAATTTATACAGAAACATAATATTTCTCTTTGCGTGTAAGAAAAATTGCTTATACAATAAATTAAAATAAGTATTTATTTTATTATTTTACTATGTAAAATATGAATCTGCACAGTAAACTCCCGACTATTCGCGGGCGGATTATCCACGGCATCGGCAGGGGATAAGTTGTCGTCAGTAAATTCCTGGGAAAGAGATAATGCCCAGAGACAAAAGGGTTATTCAAGGGGGACTGTACTAGAATGGAATCGTAGCCTGCTTAATTATCTGAAACAAGAAGATGACACGCTCGTGACAAGTTGATGTTACGAAAAATACATAGAGGGATAAGGAAAAGGGAAGCAACTGCAATGGAGCAGAATTCTAATACATACGTTTTTGAGTGATGAGTCCATTTTGAGTATAATGCACATTGATTTAAAATAGTTTTTTTTTACTATCTTGGTGCGAGAAATATAATGATGTGTTCATAGACGCAGTCACGATAGATGAGTACTAGTTTTAATTTAATGTGCTTCAATCTATTGTTTTACTAAATATGATTACTATTCGTTGTTTTGGGCTATCCGTCACACTCGTCCCTTACATTACCGCGGATAATCGGTAGTTAACTGTATTTATCATTCTTTCTCTTGAAATAATAGTATCTTTCATGAGCCAGTGAGCCGCAAAAATGTTACAGTGAGCCGTTGATTGAAGATCCCTGGTCTTTACCTGAGGCCCATAGCCCAGTCCATTGAAGTCCGAGTTCTTCTGGGCAAGCTTTCCTGAGCCCTCCATTCCTTTGTCCTTATTTCGCTTCATGGGAGCTTTTGCTCAACCTGGCCAAGACACAAGCCATCGTATTTACTCTTCATCCCGGGAATGTCCCTCCTTTCAGTTCTGCTTTACGCTGCTCCTGTCTGGATTCACGCCCCTCTCCGTCATCTTGGACTTCTGGTTTCCTTCTTCCACCAAGGTCTCCGTCTTAAACTTAGTCTTCTCACCCCCACCCCCCTCCTTTCCATCCCCGATCATGAAATTCTGATATTTACGCTTGGTCTATGCCAAAGGCCAGATAAATTTTTCCATAAACTCGGTTAACTCCGCTAATCCCCTGATTAGGTCTTTTGGTGCCGATCCCGGGGGGCCTGCTCGCCCTCACCATCCCGTAGCTCATATACACCACCTGCTTCAACAGCCTCTTTTTCAGTTGTGGTGTAATTTTTCTGGGGCCAGGTTATTTTCGCCCTTTCTGTCAGAAATTGATTCTAAAATCACAAAATAGTTCTTAAGGTTTGATTTTATTCCTTCCCAAGTGTGGCGGGGTTTTGTTTTGTTTTTTTGCAAGTTTTTCCTCGCATTTTTCATTTGTTAAATTTCTCAGTGCTACTCGTCATAATTTTTGTATTTTGTATTTATGTTAGTCTTTTGTCCATAAAAATGTGTGTATTTGGTCTTGAAAGCATTTAAACTAAGCTTTACCTTAGGAAAGGCTAGCTTGTTGAAATAACGAAACTCCAATGACGTTTGTTCATATCTATAAACCAGATATATATATATATTTATGCGAAACATCTTAAAAAAAAACTACAAGTACAAAGTTGCAAGAAAATTGTTTTCATTTAATCTGAATAAGTGTTAAAAAAAAAAAAGCTTTAGATATTCAGCTTTCATCTCATTCAAAAGTTAATTAAACGGTCCCAGCACTTTAAGTTTACGTATTCAACTTTTCACAAAAATATATATATTGTACGACATTCCATAATATAAATACCAATGCCTCACAGCCTTCATCTATAAACTGAGAACTATTTGAGTTCCACAATTTTTTTACATCATTAGTCACACGAATTTATGCTAGAGTTCCCCCCCCCCCCCC